>CM039669.1:3415888-3495888 GCA_022405105.1 Aristolochia contorta | reverse complement strand
CTCTCTCGCTCTCTCCCTCTCTCCCTCTCTCCCTCTCTCCCTCTCTCCCTCTCCTCTCTCTCTCTCTCTCTCCTCTCTCGCTCTCTCGCTCTCTCCTCTCTCCTCTCCTCCCTCTCTCCCTCTCTCCTCTCTCCCTCTCTCCCTCTCTCCCTCTCTCCCTCTCTCCCTCTCACCCTCTCTCCCTCTCTCCCTCTCCCTCTCCTCTCCCTCTCCCCTCTCTCTCTCTCCCTCTCTCCCTCTCCCCTCTCACCCTCTCTCCCTCTCTCCCTCTCACCCTCTCACCCTCTCACCCTCACCCCTCTCCTCCCTCTCACCCTCTCACCCTCTCACCCTCTCTCCCTCTCCCTCTCACCCTCTCACCCTCTCACCCTCTCTCCCTCTCACCCTCTCACCCTCACCCTCTCACCCTCTCACCCTCTCACCCTCTCACCCTCTCACCCTCTCACCCTCTCTCCCCTCTCACCCTCTCTCACCTCCTCTCACCTCTCACCCTCTCACCCTCTCACCCTCTCACCCTCTCACCTCTCCTCTCCCTCTCACCCTCTCACCCTCTCACCCTCTCACCCTCTCACCCTCTCACCCTCTCTCCCTCCCTCTCACCCTCTCACCCTCTCACCCTCTCCCCTCCTCACCCTCTCCCCTCACCCTCTCACCCTCTCTCACCCTCTCACCCTCTCACCCTCTCACCCTCTCACCCTCTCACCCTCTCTCCCCCTCCCTCCCCTCTCTCCCCTCTCACCCTCTCACCCTCTCACCCTCTCACCCTCTCACCCTCTCACCCTCTCACCCTCTCACCCTCTCACCCTCTCACCCTCTCACCCTCTCACCCTCTCTCACCCACCTCACCCTCTCACCCTCACCCTCTCACCCTCTCTCACCCTCTCACCCTCTCACCCTCTCACCCTCTCACCCTCTCACCCTCTCTCTCTCACCCTCTCACCCTCTCACCCTCTCACCCTCTCACCCTCTCACCCTCTCACCCTCTCACCCTCTCACCCTCTCACCCTCTCACCCTCTCACCCTCTCACCCTCTCACCCTCTCACCCTCTCACCCTCTCCCTCTCACCCTCTCACCCTCACCCTCTCACCCTCTCACCCTCTCACCCTCTCACCCTCCTCACCTCTCACCCTCTCACCCTCTCTCACCCTCTCACCCTCTCACCCTCTCACCCTCACCCTCACCCTCACCCTCTCACCCTCTCACCCTCTCACCCTCTCACCCTCTCTCCCTCTCCCCTCTCACCCTCTCACCCTCTCACCTCCTCTCTCCTCTCTCACCCTCTCACCTCTCACTCTCTCCTCTCTCTCTCTCTCTCACCTCTCCCTCTCTCTCTCTCTCACCCTCTCACCCTCTCACCCTCTCACCCTCTCACCTCTCTCACCCTCTCCTCCACCTCTCCCTCTCACCCTCTCACCCTCTCACCCTCTCACCCTCTCTCCCTCTCTCTCTCTCTCTCTCCTCTCTCTCTCTCTCTCTCTCTCTCTCTCTCTCTCTCTCTCTCACTCTCTCACTCTCTCTCTCTCACTCTCTCACTCTCACTCTCTCTCACTCTCTCTCTCTCTCGCTCTCACTCTCACCCTCTCAGTCTCACCCACTCTCTTTCTCACTCTCACGCTCTCTCTCACCCACTCTCTCACTCTCACTCTCACCCTCTCTCTCTCTCTCTCAATCTCACACTCACACTTCCACTTACTCTCTGATGCTCTCACTTTGCAGTCTCTCTCTCTCTCTGACTCTCTCTCTGATTCTCTCCCTTCCCTCACTCTCACACTACGATTGTGCCAGACTATTGCTTAGACACTATTTAGCATAATGAATTAGTTGATTAATTCTTTCTTTTGGTTATTCTCTAGGGGTGCAATGGAGAACAAAAGTTTAAATGTAAGTTTGCTGTAGAATTTTGAACTTTGTGTTCTTTCCCCATTGTACCCAGTGTACATCATTTGCAGATTGTATTAATATAAGTTTTTGGACAGATATTTAACTCCAAGCTTGTCTTGGCGTCCCCTGAAACTGCTTCAGATGCAGATTATGCTTCAATATTGGGTGTAATTGGTCATGAGGTATCTCCATAGTTCTTTTTTGTAATTTGTCTTGCAATCTTTGGATAGTTTTGTTTCTCATTAGTGTTGCTTATTGGCTCTTGTTTTCAGTACTTCCACAATTGGACTGGTAACAGGTTAGGTTGGCTTGACTTACCTTCCATTTCCAGCAATTGGATCATTCATTGTGTGTACAAGTGTTAGTTCTTTTTTCCTACTTCATGTTTGCACTGATAATTGCAGAGTGACATGTCGTGACTGGTTCCAGCTTAGCTTGAAGGAAGGTCTTACTGTTTTCAGAGATCAGGTGATAAACATATTTTTCACTTGTGGCCTCTATGTCTAAACTCATTTATCAATTTCTCTTATGTCTACTTTGCCATGATTCTTTGTTTGATAATACTCGTCTACACTTGTTTCAATGCCAGGAGTTTTCATCTGACATGGGCAGCCGTACTGTTAAGCGCATAGCAGATGTTTCTACACTTAGGAATTATCAATTCCCTCAGGTCACTAATTTTCACTTAATGTATACTTATTTTCCTATGTGCTATGTCTCAGCATATTTGTAAATGAACAGGAAAACTTTTGGAGTCTCATGGGGTTATGTAGATCACTTAGAAAGTCACGTTACCCTTGCTTCAATTTGAGAAGTGGAAAAGAGAGCTGAAAGAATCATTTGCTTTCTCCTTTCTTTCCTTGTCCTTCATCAAAGAAAAGGGACCTTTATTACTAGAAATGTAGTAAATTTCAAAAAATAAATAAATTCGAAAAGTAGTATAGGCATGAGGTTGTCGGCCGTCCTTTTGGTTCCATTTACAAAAGTTAATTTTCTTTGTAGGAAAATTTGTATACTTCTGTTGGGCTATCCTTGCTTATGTGAAACCTTCTTTCTTAATAATGTTTGCAGAAGTGTTATACCTGCAAATAATTAATCCTTTTTCCTGATGATCTAGGATGCTGGTCCCATGGCTCACCCTGTTCGGCCTCATTCATACATTAAGGCATGTATCTTTTGTGGCAGCCATTCCTTATTTGAACGGCTTTGTGGAATTTAATCTCTATATGATAATTCTCTTTAAAATTTTTATTGTTTGGCAGATGGACAACTTCTACACAGGTGAATTTCTTATGTTCCTTTTTTTTTTTTTGTGTTCCCTGATTCTCTGAAATAGATAAATTTAATGGATGAGAAGTTTTAACATCGTGTCTTGTGCAACTATGGTTCTTTATCCTTGCTTTGTGACCTCCTCTCGAACTATACCTTGCAGTGACGGTATGCTGTAGCTTTACTTGTTTTTTTCTCTTTTTTCCCCATAATAATAGTACTTTTTACCTTTCTTGTATGAAAACTGATGGATTTTCTTCTATTTCTTTTATCTTGTTAATAACAGGTATATGAGAAGGTACATGCTCCTCCATTTTTTTTGAGTTGCATTAAGTGTATCATAGTTGATTATGAGCTATTCCCTTGTAATATCTGAGTATGATTACTTGTGTTACAGGGAGCAGAAGTAGTCAGAATGTACAAAACTTTGCTCGGGCGTGCTGGTTTCCGAAAGGTACTTAGAAGAATATCCTGACTTAGAATATTCTTTAGATCTACCGTGTGTTTAAGTTTAATTAACAGGTGGTAGTTAAATAAAACTGTTATAGATGGTCTACTGTGTTTTTGTTAGAATTGTAATCTATGACATTTTAAGTTGATGTCATTGGTTTGGGTCAGCTTCTCTCTAGTGGTTGTTTTCAATAATAAGTTACTTTCTTTTTTCAGGGTATGGATCTGTATTTCCAAAGGCATGATGGTCAGGCAGTAACCTGTGAAGAATTTTTTGCTGCAATGAGGGACGCGAACAATGCAGATTTTGCAAATTTTTTACTCTGGTATTTTCTGACTTAATTTCATATATCGTGTATATGTATAACTAATTAGTTAGCAATGCTGAAAGTTCACAGAAGTTGAAGGAGAAGATGCTGTTGGCAAGTAATAGACTGATGTGCCATTAAGTTTTCAAGAGATTGATGTTTTCCTTTTCATTTGGTAGGTACTCCCAAGCTGGAACACCCAAGGTGACGGTTACCTCCTCATACAACCCTGAGGCGCGGACCTTTTCCTTGAAGTTCTGGTAAAGAAACTGTCTCGCGGAACTCATTTGCTCTGTTAAATGATTATTGTGTACTTAAACTTTGTGGCAATATTGGATGCTTTGCTTAGACTCTCATACGTTAGTGACTGTTTATGATTTTACCTGGAATAACATCTTCTGTAGTTAGCTTGTAACATAATGTATCCCCCTAACATGTCTTCTGGCCAAACTTAGGAAGCTTAAACCTTTTTGGTTGTTAGAGTATGCTAAATGCTAAAACATTGAATGTCCAAAAAGATTGAAAGGAGAACTTGATTTATTTTTCGTTTATCATCTCGGAAGATCTGTACCATTTTATGTGGTGGATGATCACGCTTATACAACTGGTTATTTATGTCTATAACTTTCACTCTGTTCATTTTGTAATATTTAGTTTTTGAAATTGTATCTCATTATACTTCGACAATTTGTGTTTGTGTGCTCTAAATGTTTATGAACTTCTCCACAGCCAAGAGGTCCCACCAACACCTGGCCAACCTGTGAAGGAACCCATGTTTATACCTGTGGCAGTTGGCCTCTTAGATTCAAATGGATATGACATTCCTCTTGTTTCTGTATATCATGATGGCTTACTTGAGACTGTGGCTGTTGGTGGTGAGTCAGTCTCCACTACAGTTCTTCGAGTTTCCAAGGTCGAGTTTTCGCCTGTTACTTTTCTTGTTTCTGGATATAAATTCTTCTTTTTGTACTCTTTTTTTTTTTTGAAAGTTATTTTTGTTCTCTTTTGAATAAGCAGAAGGATGAAGAATTTGTATTTCCTGATATATCTGAAAGGCCTGTTCCTTCTATATTGAGGGGTTTTAGTGCTCCCGTACGTCTTGATTCCGATCTGACAGACAGTGACTTGTTTTTCCTTCTCGCTCATGATTCAGATGAGTTCAATCGGTATATTCTCAGATGCGAGCTTTTTTTCCCGATTTTATATTTGGAAATTTATCTTAAATTTCTCAATAATTCTTTTGCTGTTCTTTGAACCGGAAATTCATATATGTGGCGCAATTTCCTTATGCAGTTGGGAGGCAGGACAGTTATTGGCAAGAAAACTGATGCTGAACCTTGTTAGTGATTTCCAGCAATACAGAGAGTTAACTTTGAACCCAAAATTTGTGGATGGTTTGAGAAGCACTCTTTGTGATTCTAACTTGGACAAAGTATTGATAGCCTCCTATATATCTTATTTTACTTATTTTAACTGCTCGTTTATTTCCTGATACAAATTTCATGGTAAATGTATATTTTTTATTCTGTATTTATCAAAGTCTTTCAAACTTATTTTGCTTGGCAGGAATTTATCGCAAAAGCCCTGACATTACCAGGTGTGGGGGAGATCATGGACATGATGCCGGTTGCAGATCCAGATGCTGTTCATGCTGTCCGGACATTCATTAGGAAGCAGCTTGCACTTCAGCTAAAACAAGAGTTTTTGGGAACTGTGAGTATGCTTTTGTTAAATATCTTTATCTCAAGTTATTTTAGCTTACAAGTGGCTAGTGACAGAAATAGTTAAGCTTCCAAGTGGCTATTCTTCTTTTCTGCATGTCTTCCTTTATATGACGACTGCATGAATGATTTTGACTGTCAAACTGAGATACCACATGAAGCTTACTGTCAAACTGAGATATCACACGAAGCTCACTGTCAAACTGAAATATAATATGAAGCTCACTGTCAAACTGAGATATAACATGAAGCTCACTGTCAAACTGAGATATCACACGAAGCTTACAACTGCTAGTCATGTAAATAAGCATTGGAATGATCTCATAATGCTAGACTGCTTTTGTTTATAGATTGTTTTCATGAATGTCACCTGCATTTTAGTGGGCTTCCCTCAGGTGTAGGGCATCAATTTTACTACGTTGACCTCTTAAATAATTGTCCTTACACATTTCTATGTAGATTCTTTCTAACAGGCCTATATTTCTAGTAGCTAAAAAAAATTGACTTGGGTTCTCAACTTTCAGGTCAAGAGCAATAGTAGCTCCGAATCTTATGTATTTAATCACGAGAGTATGGCCAGGCGAGCTCTAAAGAATGTCTCTCTTGGTATGTCACACTTTTAAATCATAGTGAACAAATTCATTTTCAATTGTTTTAAGTTTGCTGATCAGTGTTTTTTTTATAGCATATCTTGCTCTGTTGGAAGAACCGGAGGTAACAGAACTTGCTTTAAGCGAGTACAAATTGGCAACTAACATGACAGATCAGTTTGCAGCCCTGGCTGCTATATCTCAACTCCCTGGAAAAGTTCGTGATGATGTCCTATCTGATTTCTATCAAAAGTGGGAGCACGATTATCTGGTGAGACTTATTAACAAAAGCATTTCTCATATCTCTGCTGTTTGCTGTGGTAAAAAGCTGTGTTTGTTTCCTGTGTCTGGGTCTTTGCGTCTTCATTGGGAGACCTATGAGACTACTCCGAAATCTTGCTCTGTAACTACTTATGGTAACCATATTGGGGTGGTAGATTAATCCTCTTTAAGGCCATCCCAGCCAAGTTGTCCAATTACTGCTTGTCCTTCCTCTAGTGCCCTTTGGGAGTAGTTAACAGGTAGGAAGCCCATGAGAAAAGTTTGCTAGGGTAGGGTGTCTCCACTGAATCCTAATATCCTCTTTTCAATTTGTAGGACCTAGGCTTTAGGAGCATCTAGCATAAATCGGCTGTCCCATCCAAATGGGCGGATTTGGTTCAGACGAATATAGCACATGGAGAAAAACAAATACCAGAGGATACCACTATTAAGATTATCTCTGGATTTCACTACCTTGTTTCCCTAGCCATGCCTCTAGCATTTGGAGGCAACAACATCAGCCTGTTCCGCCTCTCATGGTGAATTTTCTTGCTATCCATTTCTGTAGCAGGGATACCACCTCCATCTTAATGGTTGCTTGGATATGGGAGCAAACATTGGCATGCACTGGTTAGGCACTTGACCAGGACATTAGTCCCATCATATTGAATATCAAACGAAGTCTGTGTTTAGTATATAAACCTTGAGAGAACACTATGAGATAATAAAATGAACCTTTGGACTTTGTTTTGGCTCAAAATCACACGTTAGATATTAGGAAGAGCACATGGTGTAAAAGAGGGATGCTTCTGGCTATGCCCTGTGGTATCTCAGCTTTTTTTCTCAACTAGGATTTTTATGGATGCAGATTGTGGGTGCAGGATCCCTTTTCTGGGAAAGTCTACTCCTGCCTGCCTTGAGTCCAGCCTTGGTCTTGGGCTGAGCCAATCCAACCTGGATTTGAGGATCACTGGCTGGGTCCTCATACTAGGTTGGAAAACTCTGCCTTTTGTTACTTTTTTTTTGTGCCGGTGCTTGGTAGAAGCTTCCTGGGGAAGTGATCTGGAGTTCTCTCACCCTTTTTTAATTTTTTTTGAGGAATGTGATTTATTACTCCAATTCCCATACCCCTAGGAGACTTGAACCCAAGACCTCCCATTACAAACCCACCCATGTGACCACTGAGCTATTAACAAGTTCACATAAACCCAGATTGAGAGAGGATTTTAGTGTTGGAGGCGGGTTCTAACTCAGAACGCCTCAGAACACCTTACTCTGAGGAGTAACTGCCTAACCAGCGGAGTTCTCTAACCCTTGGCTGACTCATGTGGAATTCCTAACACGGAGAAGCTTTGTGGTGGCCATCCTGAAATGGAGCGCCTCTTTCTCCAATATCCCATTCTAAGACACATATGAAGCACTTCCTCGAGCTTGGCCTCCGATATTGCCTCCCATCATTCTACTCCTTCCTAGAGCAACTTGGTTTTTCTTTGTGGGGACAGGCTGGGTAGAATCTTTGGCTGCTTTCTTTTGCTGCAATTATATGCAATGAGCATAATCTGCATGCTTTTGAAGTTAAGCATATGTCTGTGGTGGATATAATTCAGGCGTCCAGCAACCACGTGCTTTTTTCCTGAAGCAACTTGAGTGGTGAGAACTTGCAGCTCCTCAATACTCTCGTTAGGTAAACTGGAAGTATATCCACACCAGACCAAATTTTATTGCCATGGTTTGTTACTTGTTAGGTCTCTTTGGTGGGAGTTGTAGGGGCTGGGGGGTGGTGTGAGTCATATTCCTTTGGTGATATCCTTCTTGTTTACTCTGCTGTATTGGGCTTTGGAGAAGCTACTGTGGCACAGTTGAAGACCCTTCTATGGCCATCAGACTTGATGTAGATGCTTTTTGGCCCAAAGTCGTGGAAGGGGACTGCTGTAGTCATTAGTTGGGCCTGTGGAACAAATCCCCATCTAGATTTTTCTTAATGTATATAGATGAAAGTAGAGGATTTATGGTACAATCTGATAGTCATTAGTTGGGCCTGTGAAACAAATTCCCATCTAAATTTTTCTTAATGTATATAGATGAAAGTTGAGGATTTATGTTACAATCTGATCTCTCTTGGCTGTATATTGTCAGAAGTGTGCACACTATTACTGACATTGTGACACCTTGGCTAGCTTGGTTAGGGATCTTCTGGACCCTCTCCTCGACCTGGGTCTGACATTTCTTTCTATACTTCAGCCTCTGTATTTTTTAGTTTTTTATTTTTGGGTGTGTTTCCTCTCTTTGCCTTGCATTTGTACTTTTTTTTCTCCCTTGGGACTTTTAACGGAACCATTGTTCTCATCGTTGGAAAAAACACATGTTACAGCATGCAGCACTAGCTAGCATATTTAGTCGTATTTTAATAGCCGGTGGTTTGACTTAAAGAGTCTTTGGTGGATCCTTTCATGCAATGCACTGAGATAAAGTTGTGGTGTTCAGTCTGAAATCATCCATGGTTTTGGGTTTTTCTTTATTCGTTAGTGTTTTATCTTTTCAGTGAGTTTTCATGTTTGGCACTTATTGATGAAATTTCATTCCTTCAGGTTGTCAACAAATGGTTCTCCCTCCAAGCCACGTCAGACATTCCCGGGAATGTGAAAAATGTGGAGAACCTCTTAAACCATCCTGCTTTTGACTTGCGCAACCCTAACAAGGTCTGTCATTTGCTCTCTCCCTCTCTCTCTCTCTCTCTCTCTCTCCTTTCTCTGTCCTCACTATTTCTTTGTTTTAGGTTTATTCGCTTATTGGAGGATTTTGTGGCTCGCCTATAAACTTCCATGCCAAGGATGGTTCTGGCTACAAATTCCTAGGAGACTTGGTGTTGCAGCTTGACAAAATAAACCCTCAGGTTGGATGATTTGAACTCAGTACATACTCCAGATCTTTTTTAACTTGTGAATTTGCACAAACTTCACAATATATAATTCCCAGGTTGCCTCCCGTTTGGTGTCTGCATTCTCAAGATGGAAACGCTATGATGAGACTCGACAAGTTCTTGCAAAGGTAACCATTCTTGCAATAGTATTTGCCGATGGATCATCTAGAACTCTACTTTATGCTCAATATAAAATTACAAGAAATGAAATAATCTGGGTGTTATGTATATTCTCATAACTTCTTGGAGTGTCTGGATAGTTTTATTAGGTAGGCGAAATTGCCTCTTTATCATGCATATTGATATGGGAGCTTGTTTCACAAAATATGGTGCCTTGAAGCTGATTGGGTGTTTTGTTTTCCCCTTTGAGCTGCCTCAGTATCACTTCTTTTTTTCTTTCTCACTAATGGATGTTGTCACCTGTGATACAGGCCGAGTTGGAGAAGATCGTGTCAGCCAATGGCTTATCCGAGAATGTCTACGAGATTGCATCAAAAAGCTTGGCTGCTTAGGGTTGCTGCAAGTTTTGAGTGACTGTATTCGCTGAAGAGATCTTCTTAATTAAATTCTGTGCTCAAGTTGGATGGAAAGGCTATAAACATAGCCTGCTGAATAATGAACAATTGTTCTTATGGTGAAGTGGGTGTACGCAGTTAAAGAAGTCCAAAGCTTTTTTTATTATGTATTATTTTATGATTATCATTTAACAAAAACATTATTTATATTACGATTTAACAATAAAATATAAGGGAGTGGGAGGGTTTTCACTTTTATCTAAAATATTAATTTTGTTACCATTCAATTTCAGGAATTCTGTTATATATGCTTGGAATTTGTTTGTAACAAATATGAAATGAATAAATCAAGTTCTAAATCCGTCATCTCTGAATACCTTTGTCGTAAAAATAAATAAACGCCATTTTAAACGCTTAAAGAGTCAAATACGGAGTTAATCAGTAAACTGCTTAAAAGATCGCATGTTGGATTGTCTACTTGCACAACCTTAAAGGTTGTCCAAGCCAAAATCACGCCAAGTATCTCCTTCAACTGGCTGACTCTCTTGGTTTGTTTCCTCTGCTTCCTCAGCTTTTGGAGCAATTTCTAGTGGCAATGAGATGTCATCATTTGGCAGGGTGTCTCTCATCCATTCCTCATCCACTATGTCCAGCAGTATCCCCATGCTCAACAGCTCTGCCATGCTTGAAAACTAGCACTTGGGATGGGAAACAGCACTAAGAAGAATTGAATACTGTTTGTGACAAGGAACGATGAATGAAGGGGGGAGTATTTAGAGCTTTCTAAATGAAGATTAAAAAAGGAAAAGGATCATTACATATCTTACTGAATAATCTCACTGAATGAGGAAGAGCTCTTAATGTGGTCTCACTTTACCGCCATCTGAAATGCGCAAAACTCTGAAAAGAGATTTAATGGCTGCTTGTGACAAGGTATAAGAAAAGATTAGTAGTTGTTTGTGACAGGAAGAGATTAGTAGTTGTTTGTGCCAGAAAGAGATTAGTAGTTGTTTGTGACAGGAAGAGATTAGTAGTTGTTTGTGACAGGAAGAGATTAGTAGTTGTTTGTGACAGGAAGAGATTAGTAGTTGTTTGTGACAGGAAGAGATTAATAGTTGTTTGTGACAATACAGCTAAATGCCAGGAAACCAGAAGAGCCCTAAGAAGAACTGAAGTAGAATTTCCTCAGTGTATTGTGGAACTGCAGACTGGTGCAGACATTCTCCTTAGGCACTTGTCAGGAAAGCTTCACAGATAGCATCCAGTCTGTTAAGAAGGAAAATTTGACGGGCTATTGTCTTGGTTCGTGAATTAGTCACTGTGGTGGAAGCTTTTACTTCATGTTCTTTCTTTTCTCAGTATTGTTTGTCATAGAAAGCTACTGAAACCCTTCTACTTCTGTTCTTTCTTTTCTTGGAATTTTTTTTGTCATAGGAAGCTACTGAAACCATTTGAATTGGTTATTTTTTTTCTGAAAATTTTTATACTAGTTTATCTTCTCCCAACCCCATCTGCAGAAACCTGACAGCACATGCTCAGGCCAGTTTGATTCACAAGTTAATTTCAATCCAACAAAACGGGAAATGTATGATTTGTTCATTACTAAATCTTCTCCATTATGGGAAATGTCATTTTAACGGAAAACAGCATGGTTTTCTGGGTATGGGAGAACCAGTATCTCTTAGAGGCATTTCAGCAAACAAATAGTAAGCGTTCAACATCATCGTCGCAGGAAGACAATATCGATAGTACCATAGAACCATAACAAACAACGCAAAGACACAAGATGATAAGAAAGTCCCATACGACACAAAACCAAAATTTCCCCTTCCGTAATAAGGAGGGTGCACTCTCTTCCAAACTTCACAGTAGTAATGTTCACAAAATGCAGAGAGAGAAGGGTAGCTTACTTGCGATAACCAGAGGAGGCGTCTCGGATAGTTTTCGTGATAATGATCTGCAGCGGAACAACGAACAGAGAAAAGAAGCAATATGGGGGAGAGGCAGCAAAGAAACACGGTCGGAGGAAGAATAAGGAGTATCAATTACAGGTTCAACTTTCGAAGACTATAAAAACTCCCCGTAGATGCTTAAAAATATGTAATATTTTATTATGAAAATAGTAAATTTTACTATAGGGGTTTACAGCGTGACGGGGCGCTTGTTGGCAGTCCAAGAGATAAAATAGGAATTATTTTTCTATTTTATAGGTAAGTTTAAATTTTAAGCCTTATTGAACTACCAAGTAGCCTGCCAGTAGCTAGCCACATTAGGATGCAAAAACTCAGAGTAAAATCTGATATATAAAATTATTTATTTTAGAATATTAATATTAGTATTTACTTTGGGGTTTTACATCTTAATGTGGCTGTATAGTTGGGGATTTAAGTAGGAAAAAATCTAGGGTTTAGAGTTTACCCATAAAATAGATTGATTATTTTTTGAATAATGCTAGTTGCACTTAGCCCACACCCCTACCCCACACACTTGTTAATCTTAACCATTGATGCCTAGGATTTATCTTCTAAAAAATAGGATTTTATAATAAAAAATATTTTTATAGGCTTAGATTAACATGTACGTCGAATAAATGTGTCCGCACGTACATCTAGCATTACTCTTATTTTTTAATTAAAAAATTAAAACCTTACAGATTTTATCATGGATACCACATCAAAATGTAAAGTCTTGAAAGTAACAACTCACAGTTGTTTTTATTATAAAATGGAGATATAAGTATGACCATAGTTTACTATTAGAGTTCACAGGATGATGTGGTATCCTTGTTAGCACTGTAAATAAGAGATAAAGTTTGATCTATCTTCCTACTATATAGGTAATAAAATTGCTAAATCTTGTTTGAATTGCCAACTAGGTTTCCACATCACAATGTAAAACCTCACAGTAAAATATAATAGTACTGATATTATTCTTTTATTATATAAATATGAGAAAAAATTTATTTACTTAATAATGAGATTCTTATTAACTTTGTTAATTATATTGGGATAAATTTGGAACCTAACTTTACATGTTTCAAAACCTTCTTATATAAAACATATAAAAAGCCAAAAAGGCTAATATTAAACACATAAATTGTTATTATTAATATTTTAAAACATAAAATATTTCTAATTAATTGCAAACACCATAAGAATTTGAAGTTAGGGATGGATATGAATTGGTCTGTGAAACATGTTTTTTTCATGTTACTTATTGGTTTTCTTTATATTAAAACACATCATTTACTTGTTAAGAAATAGATTCTTAACCTCTAAATTTAATCAAGGAATTGGACAAAAAAGTTTTTCATTCTTAAAAATTTATTCTTTTTGCACTATTGAGTACTGACTCTACTTAGTATGTTGCATGTATTGTAAAACCATAAGTTAAATTTTATCTTCATAATTGATAAAAATAATTAATCTTCAAATAATATTAAGATGAATGTATGAGTTTACTAAAATAAATTCAGAACACTAAGAAGATATTGTTTGATAAATATTTATTAATTGAACGTTGCTTCTAATTTGTTTGTTAAAGAAACTGATAACTAGTACATTGCTTTGAAGTTTGAACATTACTCCGGATGTTAGAAGCTGCTCTCCGCTGCTGTGTTGGTCTGCAATTTCTCCAATCCGTCATTTTCCTTCCTATCGACTCGCTGTTTAGAAGCTGTGTTTCCGGGGTCCGGCGACTTTCTTCCGCCCCTCTTCAACGGAATCCGTTCCCACGGCTCGTGTTTCTATCTCGTCCTCCTTTTGCTTTCCTTCTAGTCACTGACAACGGAGCGTGGGAGATAAAGAGAGAGGAGCTGCATCGTCACCTGCTCTGCCTCTCTTACCGTTATCCGTCTGCACCAAGCTATACAATGTAAGTCCCCATCACAGTCCTATTCTATTTTGGCCTTTTTCTCGTAGCCCCGTTTCCTTTTGACTTAGAATTGTATACAACATTTTACTCGCTAGAGAATTCATTTTTTTTTCCAACGGAATAGGTAAAATAACGTTAAAAGTAGTGGTATTTCTCGCTGGAGAAATCACGGAAAAGCTTACAGTTTTCAGCCTTGGGATTACTTTTAAAAGAGTTAAATGACTTTTTCTCACTCCCTTTTCTCGAATTAGTTTTAACTCTTGTTCGTCTGTAAATTAAAATGTAGCTAAACGTGTTAGCACTCGTGGGATGCTAATATAGCTGAATGGTTATGGAAATTTTGGTGACATGTCTCGGGGTTGGAAGAACGAATAAGAATTTTTTGGTTAGGAATGGGTTTCTTGTATAACTTGTAGATTAAGGGCTTTTGTGTTTAGCATATTCTCTGTGTAGGAATGGGTTTCTTGTATCCCTGAATATTTTTGTTGTGAGGTTTTATATTGGGTCTTCTGTTGCATTCTAGTCTCTGTAATCGATAATGTCGTTTCTGTAGAGGGATGTTTGCATTTAATCAGCTTTATACCTAACATTCCTTGTGAACTAATGTTTAGAAAGTGGATCACTTTACCTAATGATATTTTATTTTGTAAGTCTTCTTCATCTTGCAGTTACTTTTGGTATTTTTTGAGTGTAATCTGTACGACCTAATGCACTTTAGAGTCTATTTATGTTTAGTAACTGAAAGTTGGGATTACTAAATCTAGAGGATGTATTCACAGAAGTATTTTTTTTTCTGATATTAGATATTCTTTAAATTATTCTTTTAGATGGCTCCTTCAGTCCATAGAAGATCACCTAGGCAGCGACACTCATCTGATCGATCACCTTCTCCGGTGCGCTCACGGTCGTCCCCTCTCAGGAGGAGCTCTCCACATAGGGAAAGATCCTCGCAGCGCCGTGGCTCCCCAAGAGCAAGGCCTCCTGCTAGAGGTGGTTCTTCTCGTGCAGTGAGATCTCCTGCAAGAGGAAAAGGGGTTAGTCATGGACGGTCCCCCCAAAAGGCACAATCTAAATCTCCCGTTTCTCGTTCCCCTTCTCCTCGTTCAAAACGTCTAAGGCGTGTCGAAGCTGAGCGAGTGGTGGATAGGCAAAGGGAGAGAAACAGTAGCATGGATGATGACAGGAGACACAGAGAAAGAGGTAGAGATAAGGAGCACAGTGATAGAAAACGTGATAGAAATGGTGATTCTAGAGCCAGACGTGGTTCTTCTAAATCTCCCACTGAACGTGTCCATAGCCACAGGAGCAGACATGAGTCCAGCTCACCTCATGGTTTACAGGCTACTAAAGCTGAAAAGCACGAAGAGGTGTCCGGTGATATTCACTCCTTGCCACTCTAATTTCATATATATTGTTTTGAATGATAATTTCCTTTTTTTTTTCTATTTTTTTTGCAAAAAAAATTGCAGTGATTTTGCATTTTCAAATTGTGAAGTGCTTGATAAAACTCTTTAAATTTAAAGTAGTTAGAAGTTCTGTTAGTAATGCAAGTATAAGACAATGAAACATCCAGTGTGACTTTGCTTGTTTGCATTTGTAAGAGGGGTGATGCAACTAGAATTATTAAAAAAATTTAAATGCTGGATTATGCATTAAATTTGCACAATGTCTGAGCAATAATAACCAATTTCTTTTCAAAAAATGGCTGATTGTTGAAGGGGATTTTTTTACTTTCACATCATTTATTGTATATTAGTTATTTGAATTATATACTAGTTAACAAGTGCAATAAAGAATGTGACCATAGAATATACCCATGTGGTACTATATTTTTATGGCATTTCATCTAATGCTTGAAATAGACAAGATAGTATATTGCAAGTCCTTTATGAATATATATGTTTCTCACTTTCACTCAAAATAAAGTATATCGCGGTCTTACAACTAACATCTAGAATTAACTGAGATGAAGCCTGGATGAATGGGGGAAGCCCAGTTGCAACTGTCAATGGACACAATGATTTGGAGATTCCAAATAAGTGGTGTTGCAAGACTATGTAGATGGTTCAATTAGAAATAAATTACGATCCTCAATATGGACACTATACACACTTTATATTGCAATGTCTATTTAGAGTTGGAGCCTCTTGTTTCCTTACATCTCGTGTTACTTTTCTTGTTAAAACCATTACTCAAAATGCTCTTTAAAAACACATTTTTATTATTTTCTCTTATAATAATTGTAGTTGGTTTATCTCAAGTCATAAAATAGGTATTGATTATGGCGAGAAAATTTATTGCTTGGTTAGGAAGAGAAAGACAATTCAGTTGCTGAGGCGAAGGCCGTTGAAGAAGCTTTGGAGAAAAAGGAGAAGGTACATGCTTTAATTATTAAGATCATCATTTTTCTTAAGTTTCTTGAGAATTCATGACTTCATTGATAAAAGAAAGGAGGAGAAAGGGTGGAGGAGAGGAGTAATGTACAAAAAGCATGGCGGGCAAGTAATCCTAAAAGAGTTCCAATGAGAAAATAACAATGGGAAAAACTATGGCTAAAGGTTAGGCAGGTTCCTCTGCGTGTGGATTGGGCCTTTTGCTCAATGGGTAAATGAGGGTTTCAAAAATAGAAAAGGCAAGAATTGAGCTGCATGATTTGTCCCCTTGGAGTGTGGCTAATTAGTTGAAGACAAGGATGATCCATGCTTCTATACAACCTGATAATTATGCTCAATTATACAGATATTGGTGTTTGCTTCTTAATCTGCCAGCAACAAAGAAAACAAAATACTCCTGTTGTCAATGTAAATGCATGCATTAGCATATTTTTCTTGACTTCTTTTAGGTTCATGCATCTCCTGTTGTAAAAGAAAATTATTTCTGAAGGTGAAATGCACTTTCCAGAAAGAAAAGTATTTTTAACTTTAGGGGTAAAGCTCTATACTTTGTTAGCACTGCAGCTCACAAGAAATTCTTATTCTGTGATGAGCTCCTGAGGCGTGGATGCCCTGTAGGACTCGTGCTATTAAGCAAACTAACAAACAGATGAATATATAAAAATGGATAATTTTATCCTAGAGAACAAAAAGAAGAACTTTATCCTATTGCAAAAGAGTTGTTTTTATGTTTACATAAAAAGGCCTGTAAACATATACAAGTCAACAAAGATACAAATCCTAATTCTGACTAGAAGAATTAGATGCAAATAGAACATTTAAATCTATATCTACATGTTGGAAACGAAACTCAATATAGGAAACATCTAATTTATAGAGTTGCTAACTTTATACATCCCTGATTTAGCAAATTCTAAAGCCAAAAGTTAACCATTGAAAAGATTTTTTCAATAGGAGCTTTTAACCAAAAGAGCGAGTTGCTGTTTGGATGACGCTACGCATAACATTAGCAAATAGCTTGTCGATGAAATTTCTAATGGAATTTTTGTCTTCCTTCTTTTTCCAATAACATGAATGGCTCTGGAATGATCTCTTGTCCTTAGGTACACATCTAGATCTTCCAGTTGTACTACCCATACATACTCAGCCTCTCTTATTTACTGGATCCTGCCTCATAGTTCTTGTACAATTTACTTTGACACAAGCCCATAGGGAGACCAGGCATTGTTAGTATTACTGGAGTCACTGGGATAAGGTTAGAATAGTTTGTTATCATCCCTTTCGTAGCTTATGGGTTTGTTTACAGCTTCAAGTATAATAACAACCTTCTGCCATTCAGAAACAGGAAATAAAAAAGAAACGAAGTTGACACCACTTGTGCATTTTTTTGTATGTCTCATAAAACTGGTTTCCGAAAGCTATGGAGCCATGCCTCCTTGGTGTTTATGCTGATGTGAATAGTTGTTTTGGTCACAGGAGTAACATATGTAACTATAAGTTTGAATGAGTCATTTAATATATCACGTCTTGCTCATGGTAATATAATATTACTTAGATCTAACGGGGATTTTGATGCCTATGCTGAAAGGGTCCCATACATGAAGGCATGAGGGCCAATCATTTCACAATTGATCCAGTTTTTGTAACAATGGTTTTTTCTACAGCAACATAAGAACAATAATTTTTTTGTTGCAGCAAAAACCCTCATTTGAGCTTTCTGGGAAGCTTGCGGAGGAAACTAATCGAGTAAGGGGTGAGTCTTCTGCTATAACTTTAGAGAAAATAGTTTTTAAAAAATATTCTCTTGAATTTCTTTTCTTTGAAAGTACTTTATAAAATTTCTACTTAGTCTATGTATCGTTTAAATAAAGCTAAAGTTTTTATTTGGTGGTAATTACCTTTTTTTATTATTTGTTGAATGATCTCATGAGGCTGTTTGTTTTGAGATCAATTCTCTCAGGTGTGACCCTGCTGTTCACTGAACCTCCTGATGCTCGTAAGCCTAATGTAAGGTGGCGGTTGTACGTGTTCAAAGGTGGAGAAGTTCTTAATGGTAATAATTTCAAATTTTCTCTTCATTCCATTGCTTTCTGCCATTTTTCTTGATGCTGGAGTATTTTTTGTTAGCATTTATCTTGTATTTTTTCGCTCCATGTACTTTTCTGTGTGTAATAGTTTCTGCAAGGTCAAATGTATCAAAGTTCTGTGTACATTAAAAATCAGAATTTGGCACAAAGGCAGTCGACTGTAATCATCCGTGTTTTCAGGAAAAAGCATGGTTTTCCATGTTGCTATAAAAAAAAGAGGTACTGTAGGCTTTCAGAGAGACGAGAAATAATTAAGTATCTGAGTATCTGATTGCTGATAAGTGTCACATGTCAAATAATACATATCAAATTTTGTGGTAGATGACAGAATGCCCAATATGCATCATATGCAATTATGATGGTTTTTTATCATTTATTTTTTCAAAGACTGAACGGAAACAAATGTTGGTTTAAAAGATGGCAGTGATGTCATATCAGCTTTGAAGGATCCCCATATCAAAATGGACAACCCTGCCAATTCCAGTTGGCCAGTACGGGCTATAGAGGCCAAGTATCATTTTATATTGGTCAGGTGCATTCCATATTGAAACCAGTAAGACCATCACAGCATTTTTCAGATGCCCAAGGAGAAATGCTTGGTTTCACTCAGTGTATTGGTTAGACTAGTAAATCTCTTTATCCAATCCAGGCCTGTTATTTTTTTCTAAACAAAAATTTAGCCATGCCCCACCTATCCTCTTGTAAAGAGAAACACCCAAAATCATGAGAGGAGATATTTTCTAGATAGCCGGGTCCAACCTGCTTGAAGTGTGTAAACTGCTCTTGAATCGTGATAGATAAACAATTTTAAATTTGGGTGGAGGTTTTTTGCATTTTTATTTCCATCACGTCTTTGCTCTTGACAGTTATCATACTTTTTTTTTGAAAGTGACTTTGACAGTTATCATACTTGATTACAGATCCTCTCTATATACATAGGCAAAGCTGTTATCTTTTTGGCAGAGAAAGAAGAGTTGCGGATGTACCAACAGATCATCCTTCTTGTAGCAAGCAACATGCAGTTATCCAGTTTAGGTAATGCTTGTCTTTGACATTGTTAAGTTGTGATGCACAAAAGATTGACTTGGGCCTTTTGCTCAATGGTCTCATAGATGGTGTTGAGTGCGAGGTTGTTGAGTGGGAAAGAAAGTCCCACATTGTAAAGTTTAAGCAATTGTATTGAGTTATAAGGCTGGACAATATGCCTCCTAAATTGACTAGTCATTTTGGGATGGATCCGGGCTCAATCTTTAATATGTTAGTAGAGCGAAATCTCAACATTCAAAATAAAAAAAGGCCCACTTCAAGATAAAAGAGGTGTGGTTGTCGAAGACAAATTTGTTATCTGTTTGTCTGGTTGTAATTCAATTTAGGCAAATATTGTATTCAAAATTTTGTTTTGTGATAATTTTCAAAAAAAAAATTGTTTTGTGATGATGCAAAATCTCATTTTTGAGTAAATAGAAAATAAATGTAATTTATTGATCTCTGTCCAGGCATGTAGAAAAGGAGCTGCAGGATGGTACTGTTTCAAAACAGACAAAGTAAGCATTGGCCTTACTTTTGACTGGCTTGTTTTTTTATCATCAAGCTAGTTACTCAGTGAGCTTGCGCAAAAACTAACTGAATGTTTGGGCCTTATGTCTAGGCCTTATATTATGGACCTTGGTAGCACAAATGGAACATTCATTAATGTAAGTCTACCACTTTATCATGATTTAACATCGATACTTCACTGTGTGTACTTCAACTAGATTATCTCAACATTGTTGTCATTTGTTAATAATTTCTTTTTTTGTTAATTTTTTTCGACTCTTTTTTTATTTGTGCTTCTGTTTTGCAGGATAACCGAATTGATCCTCAACGTTATTATGAACTTTTTGAAAAAGACACTATTAAGTTTGGAAATAGCAGGTACTGGGACACTTTTTCATGATACCGATATTAGTATTCAATGAGTCATTTTATATAAGAATAATCCCGAGCATAAAGTTGCAGATTTGGCATGGGTTGAGTGGGAACACTCCTGGAACTATTCCCTCTTGTCTTTCTGATTTCCAGGTCACATCAGTAGACAAGTGAGATGGAAAAAAGAGGAGTCTTGGCACTGCTGGATCTGGTTGTCAGAGCTGCTGATAGCAGCTTACTGTCAAATCTAGCTTGTGGAGAATGCATGAGAAAGAGAGACTTTGTCTCTCCTCTCTCTCTCTCTCTCACACACACACACACACACACACACTCACATTATCTCTCTTTGTGAGAGAAAAGAATTAGTACTTTTTTAGTTGTGACAGTCATGCATTGCATGATGCTGGAATTAGTGTTTGTATGGAGATGCTACCCTAGGAATTCCGTTTCCAAAGACGTCCAGTTTCTCTTACTAATAAGTCTGGCTACCTTAGTTTTGGAATACTGAAAATGCGAAATGTTAGAAACCTTCACATCAATTGCTATTATTCTGCTACAAGTAGTGGAAGGTGCCATTTCTAATTGTTGTTTTTCGTGCTCTGTTTTTTTCCTTTTTTTTTTGGGCAGCCGAGAGTACGTCTTATTACACGAGAACTCTGCAACATGAATAATAGTGACGGGACCTCCGTTTGTGATAGATGTGCATGTGTCCAGTTTATCAAGCCACTCCTGCTGTTCAAACTCGAAAGCCCAATCCTCTATTCTCACTGCTTGGTGTTGCAGTGGTTATGTCTGGTAGCACATTTTGTTCCTGCTTTTGTTTTTGTTGCTTTAAGTATTCAAAGTTAGAATGATTTAGCAGGAGATCATTGTTCACCTCCTCCTCATTTCCCCCTTTTTTTTGTTGTTTTGTTGTTTTTGTTAATTTGAAGTTGGATACTTGACAGAATTGATATTGTATCTGGAGGAAATGTTTATTAAGGAGCAAGCAAATGTGGTAGTAGTTCAATAGAGTGCAGAATGGGTTCTAGTTAAGACAATTTATTCTAACAATTCAATTGGTACAAATAGGGTTAGGGCTTGTCCCTCAGATTGGGTGAGTCACCTCCAAACCAGACATAATCCCCGACTCGGTCGATCAGGTTTTAAAAAATTACCCCGGTTCAACCGCTCCGGTCTCGGTCCGGTTCGTAACCGATCTGGAGTGCTCCAAAAGGGCCCACAACGCGGGGCCAGCGCGTCGTCGAGTCGATAATGCTGAGGCCAAAAATAGAATATTCTCGGCTTCTCTCGTTTGTTAAGCATCTAGCACCTGATTCGCTAGAAAAACCGCGAGAAACGCTTTTTCACCTGCTATTCCCGGTCAACCCTCTCCTTCTGCCCCCGGGTAATCCATTTGACCGGTGGATAGCCCCGCTCGCTTCCAGAAGCTCCACCGGCAGCTCCCGGTCACCTTATCGCTTCCCCATAATTTCTCCATAAACACCCCCACGTTTCTCATAATTCACGAAAACACCACCACTCTCTCCCTTATAAATTCCCCTCTTCTTCATCCTCGGGAGCCTGTGTATCGTCTCTCTCTGTCTGGCTATGAGCTTTCTTTCACAGACGAAAATGGGGGCAACGGAGGTGGAGGTGAAGATCCGCGGCGCGAAGGACCTGAAGAACGTGAACTGGCGACGCGGCGACCTGAAGCCGTACGCCGTCGCGTGGGTCCACCCGGACGGGAAGTGCTCGACGAAGGTGGACCCGGAGGGGGACACCTGCCCTACCTGGGACGAGACCCTGACGCTCCCCCTCCGCGGCCTCCCCCTCGACGACGCCATCCTCGCCGTCGACGTCGTCCACGCCGCCGGCGCCGACGACGACGACGACACCAAGCCACTCGTCGGATCCGCCCGGTTGCCCCTCCGTGACGTCCTCGACGACGTCGGCCTCCGCAGCCGGTGCCACCGCACCCTCAAGCTCAAACGCCCCTCCGGCCGCCCCCAAGGCAAGCTCGACCTCGAGGTCATCCTCCGCGACGAGCTTCCTCCGCCGCCGCCGCCGCCGCCGACCGCGCCGGCCCCGGCCGGGTACGGGTATTCCCCTTATTCACGAGACTACGCGCCTCCGCCGGTGGCGTTCCCCTACGGCGCTTCTCCTTCGGCTGGGTATCCGTACGGCGCTCCTCCTTCGGCTGGGTATCCGTACGGCGCTCCTCTGTCGTCGTCATCGGCGGGGTACCCGTACGGTGCTCCGCCCGCGTCGGCGCCTCCGTCGTACGCGGCGCCGCCGGTGGGGTATCCTTACGGTTCCGGAGCGGCGCCGGCGGGGTATACTTACGGTTACGGCGCGGCGCCGGCGACATACGGGTATGGGCGGGCGGAGGAGGGGAAGAAGGGGAGCAAGTTCGGGATGGGGACGGGGCTGGCGGTCGGAGCGGTGGCCGGAGCTCTGGGAGGACTTGCTCTGGCGGAGGGCGTCGACGCTTTGGAGGACAAGATCGCCGACGACGTTGCGGAGAGGGTCGAAGACGATCTCGGTTACGACGACTACGGCGGCGGCGACTTCTAAAAATGCGCCGAGTTGCGGCGGCGACTTCTAAAATGCGCGCGCACTACATTTTTCCTCTTTTTGCTTTTTAATTTGAAGGGGAAAGAGTGAATAAAAGAAAGAGTCGGAAGAATATATAGATTACAAAAGCTGATAGCTACATGGTGTCAAAAAGATCATTTAGTCAAAAGTTTTGAATTTGGAGATTCTACTCAGTTTTCTATTACTGAGAAGAAAAACAGAGCAATTAAATTAACTTGACTCACTTATGCTGTCACACTTTTTATTTCTACATTTTGAACAAAGGAAACATATGAGGAGACCTGATGGGCACCACTTAACCTCTCTTAAAGTACAATCTTTTGATAATTTTACAAGATATGTATGAACTCTGCTCAATCAAGGAGCATTAAGATGGTGATGAGGTCTGGTTGAAACATAAAATGGGTTAGCAAAAATGCCAGGTTGAAGCAGAAGAATAACAGCTTATACATGTACTTGGCTGTACTTTTTGCTTTACCCGACGTCTTCTTTAAAACGCCTTCCTGGTACGAGTCTACGATGCTTTACCCACAGAGCAGCAGAGAGAGCATCTATCTTCTCAGAGGATTGCTTTTGCTTGCTTGCCTCGACTTCTTTACTACAAAAAGGAAGATACTCTCTCATGGAACCCATTCGACTTCCTTTGAGTTATCAAGCCTTCAAAGCAAGTGTTGTATTTTTAGGTGAGGAAGAAGTTTCTCTAATTTCACCTCCCAGGGATGTTCATGACAAGAGCAGGTTGTCAAACAATAATAAACACGAGATCATCTTAACAAACAACTTATACTTATTTAAAGACGATACGAAACGGCTTAGGCCATGCCTCCCGTGGATGTTCATCGCATTAGCAGCAGTAAGTCACGACTGGAGCAGGTTCACAAAACTATAGATTTAACACGGAAGCATCTCAACAAACAACCCAAAACTTCAAAAACAACGGTATTCTCTTTGGGTATGCCTCCCTAGGATGTTCATGACATGCAGCAGTTTTTAAAAGTCAAACTCACGAGCAGGGACTTTCCATCCCTCGACTAGATGAGTCTTTAAGTAATGTAAAATGAATGACATTATATTAGTTCTGACAACCTGGTTTCCAGTAAGTATCTGCGTCAATCACATTACCGAATGCGAAGGAGAAAAATCAAAACCAATTTTGAATAATATGCGCATTCAGTAACCAGCTCTATCTGCTGTATCAAGTTCCTCAAAAAGAAGAAGATGACAATCTTAAGGTATTTTGAGGATAAGCTAGAGAAGCTTCTTCGGAAGGAGGTACCAGTTTTTCACTTACTGTATTGCTTCTGCCAGACTGATTAGCATGCACGCGTAGGAGATCCCACTAAAAGGAAGATGTGAGAAACCGCATATGCAATTCTCAGTTAGAATCACTAATGCTCATTCCTAGGGGAAGGGAAGGGAGATAAAGGCAACTGGTATGCTATATTTTTTTTGAAAAAGTACAACAACACAAGAATTGAACAAAAAGTAACAAGAATAATACAATAACTGTTCTCTCCAAAATCCTCTATACCTGAGGATACCTGCATCACCTTCTACATAATAATGCATCACTGATCAACATCACTGAGCAGCATTAAGATATTCTAAATCATAGAGCTTAAGGAAAGAAATTAGAGGGTGTTCTCTGCTGCTCGACTGTGGGGAGATAAAGCTAATTGGGAACTCCGTGATATTATTGTTTCGCCCAAGAGCCAGACGAATTCGGTGGCACCATTAGGAATTCACAAAGGTTGTGCTGCATATGCTGGTACCGGTGGTTCATTCTGACTCAACAGTTGCTGAAATTCAAGGATTAAGCCATGTAGGGCTACACATTCAAGAGCTAAGCCACTGATCAATTCCATATGGAGGGTGACACAGAGGTTGTCTTTGGATGATGCAGCAAGAATCAAACTCCCAGTCAGTGTTATTGTTGGCATCTGAACAAATTCCTGGAGTCAGCTGTAAATTCTCTGGTGGTTTGATGTTTCTAGATCAGCCAATATTGATGGTGATGTACTTACTGAGGGGTCTATCCAATCTATTCTTGAAATTGCTTTTGGATTTGCAATCAAATCAAGTCTTCTCTCCAGAAAAGATCATAGAACGTTGCCAAAGTTCCATTTCAACTATCTGGGAACACATCATTGTCACAATAACTTCCACAGGAACAGAGGACAAGTTCAAACAGGCAGGTATTTACAGGAAGGAAAAATAAGATTTTACGATATTTTCTTTGATTGATTAGTACAGTAGTTAAATATGTATATAAAAGGTCAGAAAATATAGTTGCAATCAAATCCAAATATTTTTGTAAAAAGGCAGACTAGTTTCGAGTAAAGAACGTTTTTTTTTTATCACTGCATGCATAGAACAAAGAAACTAACAAGGGGATTTGTCTTGCACATCCAAATATATTATGGAAATAGAAATAAAATCGACTGACTAAAAGTATTTAAAGTGTACTTATATAGCCAGTTGAAAAGGTCAACTTTTGCAAATATCAGATTGAGACCTGCTAAAGAAAACAGCAAAAAACCAACACATCAATTCAAAAGATCATATTTTCCCCTGTTTCCCAGAATTTATTAGATCCATCATCCAAAAAGAAATCCAGAGATACAAAATTGCATGGTCACTTGCCAAAAGAGGCTCTTGCCAGGTCAACCAAATGCAAAACAAGAACAAAAGGAGAGAGAAAAAGAGAGTATGGGGGAGACAAGTACCTTAAACATGAGCTCCTTAGTAGTTGATCTCAACAGCTCCTTATTCCTTAATAGTTGATGCCAACAGCTCCTTATTCCTTAATAGTTGATGCCAACAGCTCCTTATTCCTTAGTAGTTGATCCCAACAGCTCCTTATTCCTTAGTAGTTGATCCCAACAGCTCCTTAGCTATGGCGACTACAATAATAGCAGAGGAATTGTACGGAAATACAGCAGCCTGACCTTGCCCTGAGACAAAAGAGAACGAGAGAGATGATGGCCAGTTGGAAAAAGGACATTGATAGACTATGGTTTGAGGTTGACACATAAAGAAGAAAATGAAATGCATGAAGGCAGTTCATCTCTACCTATTTATATATAAGCCAAATCCAAAGTACCCTTAATCTAATCAAGTAATCAGGATATGGACTACGCATTTCCCTTTTAATTTTTGAACAACATATGGTTAAAAGGTAATCTTGATAAGCCAAATATGTAATCAGGTAACAAATTTTATTTCCGTATCATTTGTAAGTGATAAAAGAGATTTGTATACGTGCATACAGTTGGCAATTTTATTTCTGATTGCAAATGAAGTAACTAAAACACAAGTAGTGACTTTCATTCAAATAAGGATGTCTACAACCTATTTCCAGTTTCCTAAGGAAACCCTGAAAGAGTGTAAAAATACATGAATGAAAAGAGATTTGAGAATGGTTTGTGGATATAGTCATTTCATAGCAGCATGAATTGTTTAGAGACATAAATGCACACTTGAAAACCCTGCTAAGTACCAATAAGCAACTAAGTAATAACTTATAAGTTAAACACGAAACAACTGCAAACTGTAAAGATAGAGAGGCTAACAGCATAATATAATTGTACTTTTATGCACATATTCTACAAAGCAACTTCAACTGCCATTCCAAGTAAAATCATTAGAAAAATGTGAACTTGACATTGAGTATTCATCATCGAGTCCACAATGAGTTACTCTCTCGTTGCAGCTAGTAAAGCATATTTTTCATAAGGACAATTATAGTATAGCTGATTTTTTGTAATAGAAATTCACTTTTGCCTCAGTCACAAACAACAGCATACCTGCTCATCTTCAACCAGTTGGAAGTCTTGGGAGGAATTCAGGTGATTCACGTAACTCACTTCACTGGGTTTCAGGCATTGATTGATTTCTGTAAGACAGATAACATTTTTTTAATGCTTGGTCATGCAAATTTCAAATCAAAATTTCAACAAGCCAATCCAATGAATTAATGCGTTTCGATAAAACATTTGACCAAGAAACTTGACATGCAAGGCTGACAATGAAAGAGGACACTAGCTCTCTTAATTATCGACAGTATAGTTCATGTTGTCAATCATTTTATATCGTTTATTAATCAATGTCCTATACAAGGAACTCGATGCATTTTACATGCAAATTAATAAATAAATAAAAATGTAAGAAACCTACCTAAAGCTGATGTGCCCACTTTCTCATTCTGCTATTGCCGATTGGGAGAGAGCTGAACATCTGAGTGCCACATGAAGCATCTTTCAAGCTGCTCCCAATTCCTGACCTGTCCTGTCCTAAATTTTGTTTCACTTCCCCTCATTCTACATGTGCTAAAACCTCCATTTCAGGAAAGAACACCTTGCAAAAGGAAAGACCGTAATGAATATAAAATTTTCTTATCATCCCAGAAATTTTATTTGAAAATGGTATTTGCTCTCATAACCATATTTTTCATCTGCTAAGTCTGTCCCTTCATCATGTTGGTTAGATGAGCCTTCAGTTTTGATACTGTTACATCTGTATTTTGCAAGCCCTCTGTTTCCAGAAACTTCAAAAATGTTAAAATAGTGGAATAGTTGATTCCAACCTTACTGCCTTTAGGAGTTTGATTCTCTAACCACTCATTTAGGCTTCTGAACACGAGTGACACACTTAGTACCACCCAACTAGCTAAAACTGAAGCAGAGAAGTCCTCAAAACCATCAGGCAAGCAGAGCAACAAGCCTACAAGTTCCTGCGTAGGGGACAGGGACCTCAAAAGTGTTATAAGACCAGCAACTGCTACACAGTTTTCCTGCAGTGCTGACAGATAACCAAATAAGTTCACAACTAATTTCTCCACTTGAACATTTGAGACAGGCAGCTCTGAAACCAATAAACTCCAAAATTTTTGCTGCTTAACAGAATCCCATTTGAAGGAGCACTTTACAAGGTGACAGATCAGTTCTTTATCGGCACCAAAAATAGAGAATCTTCTTAAACCAACAGCAAACTGCATACACATGATATCTTCATAATCCAACAAATCAAGGAGCAGCAAAATAAGATGTTTGTTGGAAGTACATAAATCGGACAGGTAGCAAAACATACTTCGGAAAAGCAACTTTGATCTCTTACTATTCCACCTATTACAAGACTTTAAATCTGAAAGTAATGAATTAGACATAACTTCATCGTTCGAAAAGCCATTTAGTGTACTTCTGAAGGATGAGATTGGCCTTCTGTTAGATAGTTCTAGAAAATTTCTATATGCATGAAATGATTTCACTACCAACTGATCCAATACTAGGTCATCCAGAGTGTCAGATGGAACTACCTCAGCACAAATGTTATTTTTTTTACTTCTGCTACTACTAATGCAAGATACATACACATCAAAGTGATACTTCATGAGAGAATTCTCCATTTTGCCATCCCGCAGAAATGATATCTTCAGGTCATTGGAATGTTCAGAAAATCCTGAACGATCTATTGAAGTACTTGATATATCAATTTTCTGCGCTTCATAAGCAAGTAGCGATGCATATGAGAGTACGTGAGCCCCAACAGGCCTACCTTGCCTGGCCCAAAACAAAACCATGTCTCGCATTCTTTTACAATCTGAAAGAATATAAAACCGAATAAGCAAAGCAGTTGCCGACTTAATTTCATCATCAAGTGGTCCATCATGAAATATTTCATATCCTGTAGACCTAAACATATCAGTTATACGAGTAGCCAAAGCTTCAGGATGTAAACCAGAATTCCACCCACCCTTATCAATTCCTCGATTATCAGCACATGCAACTGAAAATAGTATGTTCTCCAAAGCCTTAACACCCAAATCCATTGACTGCTCAATCTTAATCCCAAGCTCATGAAGTAAATTCTCCATTTCAGAACATTTAGCCGAGCCATCTAACACTTTGACAACACTACTGATATTTTCAACACAAGCTTCACTTTCAACCTGACAATTACGTAAGGTGAGATTCTCCATGCAGGGTAATTTTTCTAATTTCTGCACCTCTTTAACAACTTCTGATTTCAAATTTGGAACAAAGGTCATAAGCCGTGATCTGAGAGATGGAGCAAAGGTGTTGCAAGAAGTTAAAACTTCCAACGAATTAATCACTCCTTTCCTGACAAGCACCTCAAAAGATGCAGTGACACTGCGGACTATCAAATTTTTCTGATCCAAATCATAATTCTCGACAAGTAAAAACAAAAATTCCAAGAGCCCATGTGTTATATCCATATAGCTTGGGATAGAATTTACTATTAAAAGAATCGCTGGCTCGATATTCATTATATTGTCAATTTTCTCATCAAAAAATAGCCAATCATAAAATAAAGCCAACTTAGCATTAGCTTCTGCATGATTCTTCCGGCAACACTTTAGGAGCCAACCTACAACTGCCCATCTAGAAATAACATTTGATTGAAGAATTTCATTGGATGGGTGGTGTGCACAACATATAAACCGTATGAGATCACTTATTATAAACTCCAACTCGGGCCTATTAAGGAACTTGTGTGCAAACCAGACCTGGTAGCGCTTCTGGCTTCCCCATTTAACATGTGATAGCAAGAAACGCAACTGGACCTCCATTTCTGGTACAATCCTTAGTAGAAAATACTTCCTTGGTGTCCTGATCTTGTAAATTTGTGAAATACTTGCAAACCCAGGAACTCCAAATCTCGCAGGCTCCACTAACAAGTCTTTCCAAATTTCACCAAATTCAGGAATGTGCACCACATCTTGAAGAAGACGAATCAAATCCCTCCCAATGTGTAAGCAAAGATGAAAGCATTTTCTCAGAACCTGTAAGCAAAAAGTAATCTCCATCTTCTTGAGTGGCTCCAATTTTGGGCCAGTAAAGCGACAATGATCAGATAATAACCGCAAATAAATAAAAACCCCACCTGTGAGGACATCTGGCTCAGAAGTTACCCATTCCCAATTTTCCAACAAAATCTTCACTACCTCACTGCATATCCATAGATTGCCATCACTAAGGTCACCATTTTTGGCTTGCCGAAATAAAGAAACAAGCAATTTTTCTATGCCAATGGCAGACACACTGATCAATTGCGAGGTGACCCACAGCAGCTGTGATTTTGTGCAGTCTCGGAGCTTGTCAAAGGAATAGTTTGATATGTTAAGGAGAAGAGAGACAAAGAGCTCATAACCATCTGTGACGGAGGCATGAAGATGTGTGAGATGGACCTTGCAGGCATGGGGCTGGGTGAGGATAGCATACACAAGTGCTTGGTTAAGATGACGATACTCTGAAGGTGAAGGAATATTGAGTGGGAAAGGTGGAACCAACTGGGATTGGAGCTCTTCATATGATTTCTCGAGTGAATCCTCAAGTTGGTTGTGGGCTTCATGAGGCAAAGTGTCAAAAATTTTCAAGCCACACTGAGTCATTGACATAAACTTTCGAGATACTTGTATCTACAGACAAAGACTAAATGAAAATGTACTCCGACCTTCACCATAACAAACCCTTTCCGTTCCGTTTGCCCAATTATTCATTAAATGAGCAAGGAACAAGAAAAACTAAGTTAACATGATCTTCAAGAACAATTTATCCAAGGCACGACTCACACTTCCACACCAAGTAGAAAAAAAAAAAAGCGGAGCCCCTAAACTTCAGCAGAGCCTGCATAACATGAAATAAGGAAGTGAGGGAGGAGACAATAGAATGTTGAGGAATCCCATGTGCACAAAAGATACAAGCTTACCTTTAAAAGCTACTGCTAATGCCCTTTCCAAAAGCAACAAATAGAGCTGCTCCAACTAAATTTACTTCATCGCAAAAGAGAAAAAACCTAAAACCCAAACCAGTACTCAAGCAAACACCGTTTCAGTGCTTTTCTCGATTGAGAACGGGTAAGATAGAAAGATTCCAAGACTTTCCACGAACAGTTAATGGGACACAGTACCTGAAATCGCAACCTGAATCGCCGAAACTGCAGAAAATCGTAGAAAATACGTGCCCTTCGATTGTGTGTCGCTCGATTCACAATGGGCAATGGAAACAGAGAGAAGAGTGCTTAACAGAGCTTCGGTGACTCAGAACGCGCAACAGAGAGAAATTTAACGGGTGCCACTGGCTTGGTGGGAACAAGCCAGAGAGAAGAGAGAAGCGAGGGAAAATACAAAATACATCACCGGAGAGGCTCCCAATAAAACTATATTCCGTAGATTTAAATTTTAATAGTAATTTATATTTTTTTCATTTTAATTTAACGTAATAGTTATTCGTTTAGCTATCCCTAATATTTTTCTTTTAGATTTTTAGATATTATTTTATTTTATTTATTACTTTTCTTTATTTTCTTTGTTGCTAAGAATATCTAATAATTTTTTCAAAAAAGGATTTCATTTAAAACCTTGCTTTACCATTGAATACTCTCTTATTCATTAAAAATACAATTAAATTATTTTTTTATTTTTGGGACTTTCAATTAAGTTCAATTTCTACAAATCATATTTACTTTTTTATAATAAAAAAACATAAAAGTACAACCCTTACATACTTCCTTGGGGAATACATTAATTTTAAGAGTAATGCTAAACGTACCTAATGCACTTATCCTAACCTACCTGTTAATCTAAATCCTTGAAATATAAAAAAATAATTTTTTTTTTATAAAATCTTATTTTCTAAAGGATAAACGGGCAGACATCAATGATTTAGATTAACAAGTGTATGAGATAGGTGCGTGGGCTAAGTGCAACTAGTATTATTTTAATTTTTATAACAAAAACATATAATATATTTAATTTATTTAAAAATTATTTACTCCTGAAGGTAATAAACCACAATTTCTCAATAGCCATTTGACATTTGTCTTGTCTGAGAACAAAAGGCATTTGAATTATGTCTTTTGGTGAACCAAAACATATGTTGGTGAAGCACCACATTTGTTCGTGAACCATCATGTCTATTCGTTACAAAATTTCTAGGTTTGAAATACAACGAATTTGGCATTCACACCCAAGAGGCATTCTTATTCAGGGCCAAATAATGATAAGATCACAACTGCTACAAAGCTTGGATGGTAAAACCTAGAAATTTTATTATGGTACAAATAGTAACAAGGATCCAACAATCATAAAATTAAATAACACAGGATCACCATTTAAAAGCTAATTTCTAACTCACATGTCCTCCTCCATAGATTCTGCAGAACAAATTTCTGAATCTAACACAGTTATCAGTTGCTGACCTACGTGCTTGGCCACAGAAATCATGTCAAGAATCACACTGGGGTCTAACCCGGTTGAGCCTCGTTTGCTCAGGCCGCAAATTTGCCCATCTCTGTTCACAGACACTGAAACTGTAGAACTCATTTGGGATTCTTCTGCCGGTGTTGCATCCACGATGTAATGCTTGCCCACCTACAGAAACAAAGAGAGCACAGATATTTCAATGGAAAAGTCCTCATGGAGAGAAGAGGGGTTTTATTTCGAAAATAGGCCTGGTAGCTCAGCTAGACATTTTGAGATGGACCTAAACCCAACATAAACACTAGCTGTGGTAGAACAATATGGGAACTCCAGAGGTGTCAAACTGTGAGAACTCTTCATCCCTCAACTGCATTTGCATCAGAAGCAATAACTTTTGGAATGGCCGTGTTGCTCAAAGCAGCTAGGGAATATAAAATTTTTTCATAAACAGTTAGTCCGTTGATCATATCCTTTAGAGAAGCAAAATTCTGGTCATGCACAAATGACAAAATCAAAATGCAAGATGCAAATGCAGCAACGGAAACAGGCTAAACTGCCTAGGCAATCAACGGAAAGAGGGAACAAGTGAGGGAAAAGATTAAACAAGTTAGCTGAAATAAGAAGCCAGATTCCACGAAGAAACCATCCTCGAGGTCTTCTGTCCTTCAAATGTTTTATATAGAAAGGAGCAGAGAAGTTGAAACTTATTGTGGCCTGCAGGTCTAGGTTAATTCTACTATACTCATGCATATGTCAAGTCATCTATATGTGAAGGTCCGGAATCACCTTGATAGCAGCGCCCAGTGCATCAAGTATATTGCCATCTGAACTAATCACGAGTCCATCAATGTATAGGTCCCAACATATCTTTCCTCTACAGTCATCAAAGAGGAGAGATCTATCCCAGCCCCTGCAAACAAGAAGTCATAAAAAGCACCTTATAAGCACAAGTTAATACTCGAACTCTGAGTATATTGAGAAAAACTAAAAACTGGACAGATAAAGCGAGGAGGATAGATATCCAATTAGTGAAAACATAATAATCAGAAGCCCTTTTCCACGTTTCATATTATTTTTACTGTAAAAACTTTCATTGACTTTATACTGAATGCATCCTAAAAATAAACTTGATGCTTTAGTTTGTTATTAAATCATGTAGATATGTGTAAACAAAATATAGATTTTTTCCTTACACTAGGAAAGTTTTTGTGTAGAGAAAACTCCAATTTACAGAGAATCAATCACAAAAATAAAAGAGCCCGCATTCTCATATTTTAATAGGAGATTCTAGAACCGATGTCAAGGTTTTACTACAACAAGCTTGAAAAGTACAACCAACTACTGTTACATCTAATAGTAGCTTCAGAAAAGAGAACCTGTTGATATCAGGAAAAAGGAAGTGTATATTCAATATGAATACAAACATTTGCAAAATAAGTAAAATATGAACACCCTGAAGCAATATTTGGATAACATAGTTTTATTTAAATAAAATGACATTATATGGCACATTTTAATGTACCTGCTCCACTCTTGCCACCCAACAAACATCTCTGAAGTGTTGTTGATAGCTCATTTGACATTTCCTCACCACCTCTTCTCATACCAAAGGAGGAAAAATTGGAGGAAAAGACATGATTAGGGTCCTTGATTTCATTAAAAATAAACAAAACATTTAAAATAAACAATGAGACATGACCTTCTTCTCATACCAACTCTTACAATCCCACAAGAAAGAAAAACAGGAATATTTGGAAAGAACAAGAGACATCTTTAGAACAATGTGGTTTCTCTAGAATTTTCTCCACCCATATCTTCACGGAAGAAATGATTTTTTTTTTTTTTTGAAGAGTTTGATTCCATTACATGTGGGCTTAGTACAATGCTACTTAGATTACGTTGGCTGGTTGGCAGGAGTTTCTGTGAATCGTAGCTGGCTTAGGGAAACTCCCTTTCTTGCGAGACTGTCAGCCTCAGTATTGGCCGTTCGTGAAATGCGGTTCCACATACATCCGATTGCTGCCAATGTGCCATATCTCCCTAAAAAGGTGTTTGAGTCTCCATGGTGGTGTGGTCAGTTGATTGCAATGAAGAAATAAAAATTAACAACCTTGATGGCGAAAACAAACTGGCACTGGGAATCTTTCCAAAACATTATTTGATAGAATCCCTTCAAAAAGGTCTAACCCAGTAACTCATGTCCATCAAGCTTGCAAGCTTAACAAAAATGCTGAGGAATAAACTGATCAACTTTTCTTTGCCTTTTTCTCAAGGGTATTGCTTGTCAGGTTAAGGTCATTGCTTGTGTGAGGTTTTCCATAAGCGGGGGCTGGGTACACAGAAATGCTTGAAGGAACCCATGAGCTCCCTCATGGACTTTGATTTACCATTAGTAACCTTCTCCACAGTGCTAGCTGTTCTGTTAAGAATCAGCGTGGGCAATTTGCTGAAAGTGATACAGTAATTGCTTTAATATTTGAATAATGCTACGGGTACAGAGGATAGTACTCGCTCTGGAGTACATCCCCCTCAAAGCCATTATTTTAATGGCCCTTGATTTCTGCCATTAAAATAATGGCTGAGGGGGATGTACTCCAGAGCAAGTACATCCTCCGTACCCATAGCATTAGTCTTAATATATTTACTCTAGACCCTTCTCTTTCTTCTTGTTTCGTACTTGCTCTATTTCACTAAAGGGCATAGAAATTTGCATATTTCAAGATTTCATTTATTTCATTTATTTATTAGTTATAGAAAGTCTGTTATAGATCAGAAATATGACTGAGTCGTTCCTCTGAAGGGCTAGTGCCACACTTCCACTCCCCTTCCTCTCATTAGTTTCAATTATCAAAAATAGGTTCCAGTCCTGGTCTGGTCAGTTCAGCCAGGTTACGGCTGTATCAATCAATGTGGCCAGCCATTCTGGATATTTATTATATAGGCTAGATGCACTGAGAAAGCTGAACCAGTTCATATGTAAGTGGGAGTGGCAATTTGTCCCCCCACTCATCAATATAATATTGATGAGGGGAGGGAGACGGTGGCCGAAAGTAAGGCGGTCCCGTGTAATAAGGTGGGCGCTGAAATAGTTGATTTCAACGCCCCCTTTAAAACTAATATAATAATATATTATTATTATAATATTATAATAATAATATATTATTAATCAAATATTTTTATTATTCAAAAAGGGATCCGAGTTTTTTTCCCATAAATAGAGGCATTCGGATCCTTATTTGATATCCCATTCCAGTTGAAGAGAGAGCATTTGTGAGAAAAAGATTGAGAGAGAAATCTTTTTCTCTATTTTGGTTCCCGAGTTGGGTTTGGGATCTTGTAAGTTCCTTTATTTGGAACATTTGTATATCTCCTATATGTGGGTATTTTGGGTCGAGAGTTTTCTCCCATTTGTGATTATACCCAGCAGTTGTAATTCTTACATCAGTAGATATTGGAGATATTTGTTATTGCCCGTGGATGTAGGTAAGTTACCGAACCACGTAACTCTTGTGTTATATTTTTAAGTATTCTTTATTCGATTCATTTGTCGGGTAATATTTGTTAGGTGATATATTGTCCATTAAATTATTTAGGAAAAATTATGTCAAAAGGACTTATGAGTCTAAGGAAGTTGGGTTTTAAGTGAGACCGTTCGTGTCTCTTCCAACTACCTGGGAATTTTTCTTAGTCTAATTTCTTGGTATAATTGTTCACATTCGGTGGAAACCAACCCGATTTCCGCAACATCATAGTGGCCAGCCAAGTCCTGTTATTGAAATTATTGATCATTACATGATTATTTTGCTGTTGTAAGAGTCACAATTAAGCGATGTTGCATTTCTATTCTACTTCACATAATTAGGGTCATTGTTTAGAAGTAGAAATTTACTTTCCGTTCTATGCATTTGTTGGTCACTAGACCTGTGTTAGATGTGCTAATTAATTACTTACCCCTCACTCATTAAATCCATGATATGGAGCACTCTATGATCATAAGAACCATTGTGGAATATATGGGAAAGAAGTCAAATACAGGAAATAGAACTCTCAAATTTAACTCTCTCAAACGGTTATCCCCATGGACTAAATGGAAATTACCATGCATACTAATATAATCAACCAACCTCAAACATTGGAGCAGTTGTAGGACTGCACTTTACAAATATTGCAACTTTCCCTCTGCTAGGTGGAAGCGAACTAGGCTTTCCAAGTTCTGCCTGTGAAGAGATCAATATTGACAAGCAATAATATAGGTTCAGTAAAATAGGCTGTAAGGTAAATTTTAATACAACTTTGCCAGACTAACATGATGCTGGAAATAAAGAACATAGTCTAACTTCCAGTTTCATATCCAAGACAAAAATGTGACTTCTCAAAGGTTGCAAAGACAGTTGAAGTACTTTTAAAAAGGAAAAAAATAAAGAAAGAATATTTAAAGAAGAAGAGCGATTTATCTGAAGTGAAAAAACTTTCATTCTTTAACTATCAAAATGTTACTACAAGAAAAAACTCAGTATCAACAAAATGACACTGGAGGCATCCCCGCCAAAAAATGATATTAACAAAAAACTAGTACAAATACTTAAAATTATTGAAAGAATCAAATTCACTTAATCCCCTATGAGACCTAAGTACTTATTCAAGTGTTCTTTTCCAAATATCTAACACCTTTACATACATTACAAAATTTCCATACCTTTACACTAGCAATAACTTCTGTTGCACCCAGTCTTATTCTGGCAGAACCATTTGCCTATTAAACAACATTCAGGAACTCAAATGAAAAAATTACACCGGAAAAATCAAAGTGCAAACAGAAGTAGAAGACAAAAAGATAGAATCAAATACTTATATCTGGTCGTGCCTATAAAGGTTGCACATGAAATTGAATACAGAAGCTAAGTAAAGTGCATCAGTGAAATTTGTCCATGCTAAAGATTACTTTAAAACTTTGTCCAGTAAACTCTATGGACTTAAACAGAAAAGACAGCATGCAGATAATGAATCTGATTTCCACTGATTATAACATAAAAGAGGACCTCAATGGAGTTATCTCACTTGAATCAAAGAGGATCATAAGGAAAACGCAGCAGGGACATAGAGAAATTGAATTTATTATAGCAACAGGGACATAGAGAAATTGAAATTTTTTATAGCAACAGGGACAGAGAGAAACCAAAATATTTTATAGCAGCAGGGACAAAGAAAACGAAATATTTTATACCAGAAGAGAAGGACAAACTGGAACAACCATAAACCTTTTCCTTGAAATGTGATTTCATCCAGAAAATGACAGCTTCCTAGATTAAAGATTCTCACTCCGAAATGGAGCGTAAAGCTGGTCTTTTGAGGACTATCCTCAGCACAACATTGCCCAGATGTCTAGTCTAAGGTTTACCCTGATAGACATTAGGACAAATTCTCCACTTCCCCCCAAAAAATGGAAATTGGACATAGCAGGTAACAGAATTGAAAAATAAAAATTGTACCTGAGGAATGACTCCAGTTTCAACAGAGATGGGTCTATAATGAAGTCTTTTCCGACCATCACATCTAAGGTCTTGAGCAATACCACCCTTTATAAATAGCTTCTCTCCAACTGATAGACCGACCATTCCTACATATAAAAGTCACTGAGGGAAATTAGGCTCCAAGATGGACATTCATGTTAGAAATGTTTTTCATGACAATCAATTTCAAATGAACTTTCAACCTGCAAATAGTAGTGCTGCAATATAAGATTGATAGGAAACTCATCCAACTATCTTAGCAGCTCTGAACTGCCATTTCCAATGAGCAATAATTTGAGAACTGATTCTTATGTATTATGCCACTTTTTAATGGCACATACCGATGGCTCAGTATTTTATTTTGCATTACAGGAGATAGTTTTGATCAAGCCATGCATGATTCTATATTATCTTTTTGGGGAAATAAATGTAACTATAATGAATAAGAAACCAAGGAAGCCATAAAAAAAATAAAATCAAATTAGTCATAATTTATTGCATTTAAAAAAGTTTAAATACTAGTATGTTACGTTTTAGTGGCCCTAAATGGAAACAGTAGGCCAGGAAAAGCTTGGATATGAGTTTCTAGGAAACTTGGAAACCAAAGTGCCACTAATCTGACACCTACGAAAAAAAACATCCTATTTCGCATAATAGCTTGTAGTGCGTTTTTCTAGTAAATGACAAAAGATTATTAATTGAAGAGTTCCTAATGTCATCAGTAATCCACTTGTTCTCAAAATTTTCTCTTACCTAAACTGCCAACTATGCAGCCACGATGTAAAACCTCGAAGTAAAATCAGATAATACTGATATCATTTTTCTTATCAAATTTACGTTTTCTATTTAGAATTGAGACCCGTTTTGATATAAATGCACTCCGAGTTCCCTCTTCTTTACGCTATAAAATAATATTTTTGAACTAAGCGTAGTACACCAGTACAATAGTAAGGAATTGGTCCCAAAGTTTTTGATTTATTAATAGGAAACTGGTCCTTTTGAATAGTCATTTTGGATAACACTTTGACCCAATTTTATATGATGTTATAATGGGTTTCGTCACTACAAACAAGAAGGAACAGTAAAGGTAAAAGTGGTTGCAGTATTATGAAGACCGGAAATTCAGAGTCTCAGCCAAACTTCTCCATCAATGAAGGGAAGGGAGGGAGGGAGGGAGGGAGGGAGGGAGGGAGGGAGGGAGGAGGGAGGGGGCTGAAAGCAACGACAATAATATATAATCTTCAATGCAATTTGATTTGTAGGGAAGGAGGCCGTGTTATATATATCGTTGATGTGGTTTACGCACTCATGTTCGTCTTATTAGTTGACAATATTATGTTAGAGAAGAAATTTGTGCTCAAATGTCTCCTTCCGTCTGCAGCTTCGACTACCATGGTCTGGTGCAGAAAACTTATCTTATGTAATATTTTTTTCCCCCATGGTCTGGTGCAGTCTAGCTGGTTGAAATGGTCAAGACAGAAAAGGGTCATCACTCATCAACTTGGAGGACATGTATAAGGCGTAAATTATGCAGCTCACATCTTCACAAGACCCATTTTTCTGATGATTTTCTTCTCTGCGCACTTTCGGGAAACTTCTCTGCGTTTTTGTTCCTTCTGAATGCTAGAAAGACGAAAATTCGAGAGAGCGAGTTGGTTTCCTGGAGTTTAATAATCATCGGTTTGTGACTGCTGCAAATGATATATAGTTAGACCGCTAGCTCGTCTCCCAGGATTCATCTGTGTCTGGACAGAAAATCATCTGTTACTGTAAGTATATCGTCGATAAGCAGAATGAGTTCATCTACTTTGTCATTCTCCGCCCCATCTCCATTATCTTTGTTTGATATAAGAAGCCGAGTCACGGTGAAGCTCAGGTACTCAAACTACCTGCAATGGAAAACCCAGTTCCTCCCTTTCCTGGAAAGCCAAAACTTGGTGGGATTTGTAGATGGGTCCGTCATGGTTCCTCCTGTGTCCGTCCAGGATGAAACTGGCTCAGATATACGTAATCCAGAGCATCTGAAATTGTTCCAGATTGACCGAATTATAATGAGCTGGATCACTGCAACTCTTACTGAAGAGAGTCTTTCCCATGTGGCTGATCTTAAAACGGCTCACGAAGCATGGAAGAAGCTGGAGGATGTCTACACTCAGCAACGCATGGAGGGAGGACCCCAGTCGACGCAGCCTGAACAGAGGAAAGGTAACACACAACTCTGTTTCGTCGTTTATTTGTCTGGAATCTGCTATTTGTACTTAAAATTTTACTGCGAAGAGCGTGTGGTGAAATTTCAGAGTTTGCTTTTTCTTTTCTTTTTTGTTGCTGAATGGATTTTGAGTCAGCTTAAGCTATCAAGGGAAGGATTCTTCAAGAGTACAGATTTGTGTTGAGGTAGCTCCAATGATTAGTCGTATTTGGTTTTATATAGTTTTGATTCAACTTTTTCGCCTATACCCAGTGGGGAACGAGAAGGTCAAGACCAGAAGGATGAAGAACACAGAAACAGACAAAACAGCATGGAAGGATTCTGTACTAAAGAAATTTCATTCCTTAAATGATATTGTTCAACAGAGAACAACACCTACAATCATTCGAGTTCCTACACCAATTCGCAGATATGACAAAGCTGCCTATGAGCCCCTAACAGTCTCAATTGGCCCTTATCACCGAGGGAAGAAGGAACTGCATGCAATGGAAAAGCACAAATGGCAGTATCTCTATGATTTTCTCTCTTGGAAGGGGGTGAGCTTAGACGAGTTCCTTGATGCAATGCAGAGAAAAGTGCAAGAAGCACGAATATGTTACTCAGAAGATGTTTCAATGGGCAGCACCGAATTTGTGGAAATGATTACGCTTGACGGTTGCTTCATGCTTGAGTTATTCCTCAAGTTTTACAAGGTCAGAACATATCCTGATCCAATTTGTGACAACAGGTTGGTCAGGCGTGCAGTTCGCCATGATCTACTCCTTGTGGAAAACCAGCTTCCTCTCTCCATACTGTCTCACATATTCAACACCTATGGCCCCTCAGACCATTCTCTCTCACTAGACAAACTTGCCATGAATTTCTTGCGGCATACGGCTTCTCGATATGTGATCACAAAGTTAGATCCTCAAGTATGTATGGAGTCAACCCATCATTTACTCCATTTGCTGTACAAAAATTATCAACCATCTCAACCTTCACAACCCTCCACTCCTAGTCACTACTCTTTGGTTCCCAAGGCGAAAAATATTCTTCTTTCCACTTGCTCGCATCTCCTCCAAATCTGCAGGCCGGAGTCCTCAAATGATCAACCATCTCGGCCGGAGTCCTCAAATGATCCACCATCTCAACCTGCACAACCCTCATCACCCCTAATTTGGAACATCCCAACCATTCAACGCTTGCAAGAGGCAGGGGTCAAGTTCAGGAAAGGAGAGGGACCAAATTTCTTGGACATCAAATTTAAGAAAAGAGTCATGGAGATCCCCCATGTGGAAATTGATGATTTCACCAATACATTCCTTCGAAACATGATTGCGTATGAACAGATCCATAGTCGCAAAAGACCCTGTTTCACTCTTTATGCCACTCTCATGGATAATTTGATCAACACAACCAAAGATGTGGAAGAACTAATATACAATGGGATTATTGACAACTCATTGGGGAGTGACGAGGACGTGACTATGCTTTTCAACAACATTGGGAAGGGAATTATTGTCCCTTGGGGAGACGAAAACATGAAGCTTACGGCAGAGGTATATCGGTACTGCAGTTCTAAATTACACAGGTGGCAGGCAAACCTAACCCATGATTATTTCAGCAATCCATGGACAATCTTTTCATTAATTGGAGTCGTTCTTGTTCTTCTCTTCTCTTTCCTCCAGACCTTTTTCTCCGTTTTTTCTTATGAGCGTCCTTCCTCTTCCTCTTAAATTACTATGTTTTATGCTCTGGTGAGTTCTTTCTACCTTCTAGCATTCTACTTTCTTACTTTGTAAGTTCAAACCTGTGGTTGCAACTTCTTGATGGTCTCCTTCCACGTAGGCCTAAGTGCGCTTGCCTTCTTTTCTCGTCATAAACATTTGTATCTCTTCAAATCTGCATTGAAATATATCAAAAATAAAATGTAGAAAATGCCTACCCATGTACCCTTTTTCTCATATGATGTTTGAATACAAGGGTTAACAATTTTGACTTAGTTGTTGCTTTGCAGTGAATCGACACTTATTTGATTTCATAGAAAACTACAATTACAACGAAATGAACTATGAGATCCAAATGTCAAGTCTGAGTGGCAAAGATATTCATCTCTGACATAACATTTTTTTTTTTTACAAATCTTCTACAGTTTACACAGAGGAAGAATTGCTCTGAACTCTTCTAGTATACATTACTTGCAGTTTCATGCACGGAAACACTTCCCCTGTTCTGTCATGAATATTAAAAGCATTTGCACGATCAGTTTCCATTGAAGGAGAGAAAATGAACTTAAATTTTAGGAAGACAACTTTTGCTTAATTAAAGATAACTTTCCCTTATAAGCATGACCTCTGCACTCCATTAATATATAACTTATAATTTGGGCTATTATTTGACTTTAGTTAGAATTACTTTTTGAACTAATGTGTGACAAATTTTTTTGATTAATTAAATTTTAAATATAATTACTGTACCATTTTTACGATTTAGTTATCAAATTAGAATTATTAGTATATATTGTTTATGATTTACTTAAAAGGCCGGCAATTTTGTCCTCCTCGATCGGCATATGTTTGTGCAACAACGTCGTGGTCAGCTTGGACTCTTGGGTTCTCAAGTATTTTTTATGTTCCCCCCTTTGCAATGCATTCCACCTCATCTTAGGAGCAAGAAAACTTTGGAGATTTGGTTTTTCATTCATCTCCCGAGGTGACAGTTTCTGTGGCAAAAGAGAAGAGACAAAGAATCATATGATTTTATTGATGACAACCAGGAAACAGTTATCACAATTACACCATTAAAACCTCTAAACCAATTTGTGTATCAGTTACTGGGATGAACTTACCATGGATGAGTTCGACTTTTGCATTTTTTATGCTTTCCCTTGCCTGCGCAGTTGCTGCAGTCAAATTATCATTAGTAGACTCTCTGTCACGCGTCGGTGGACAAAATTCAGTCGCACGATGGGTTTTTTTGTTCCTCGACGGGTTGTTGCGTCGGGTGACGCATCCGGCTACGGAGGTTGCGGCGACGTGACGTTACCCGTCGTTGGATATTCGCCGACGGGCATCCATGTTCTGCCGATGCGTTTTGCCAGTCGGCGGATCGCACATTTTTGCTAGTGTCATCTGTAAAGTCAAATACCAACCTCCATCAGGATCAACTAGGATATAACACAACTTTCTCTCTCAACCATAACCAATTGCATACATACCTATTATCATGCCTTGCTCATGATCCAATCTGCAAGATCTTTAAAAATTTCATTCACCTCACCAATTTGCTGTTGGATTTCATGAATCCCTTGTTCTCTCTCTTCGATGATCGCCTCATTAAAGACAATTTCATTATCCAGATGCAACACCTCTTGCCTGCAGAGGTACATGAAGCAAAATAAGTACATACAACAACATGAAAATAACAACAGCTGAACCTTGCTTTTGAAAAATACAAGTGGTAAGGAATGATCGTTGGTTTTAAACTACATGTAACGCCGAGTCATTGAGTAGATGTGTTTTAAGCATATATAGTATTAGCTTTTCACATAAAAACCCACAAACAACGTTAACATTCCTCTTATTCAAAATTAACAAAAAAGAAAAGAATGAATCTTCCAAAGGTTATTTTAGAAAAAAAAATCCCTCTGAAGGTAAACAATTTACTTCGATTGCCATTCTTAATATTTATCACATTTGCAGGATTATATTCTGTACCAATTACATGTAATATGTAATTTTTTCTCAGATAAAGAATGATTAAGAAAATAATAACGACCACTAAAAAGGTTATAATAGACATCAAGAAGAAGTGTGTAAACAAGACCATTCTCAGACATCACATCCATATGCCATGCAAAGTGACATTAACAGAATTTGAAATTGATAGCAAACGAGACCTTCTAGCTAGATTCCACAAGAAGAGTACGTTCTTCTAAACCCCTATTTGAACGGATATCAAACTCTCTTGCAGTATAGCTGCATGAAAGAAAAGTATAGCTGCATGAAAGAAAATATATCGTAGTTATAAAACATAGCGAAAAAGCTTGCAATGTGCCATATAGAAAAATTTGTATATACATGAATGGTCAACGAATATTTTTAAGAGATCATAAAAACTACGTATATGGACTACAAAAGTAAAATTCCACCATTTAGAACTTTATAGCTACCACAGTAAAAGGAAAAGAGGTGAACTTTTGTATAATACGACAACTATCTCGAAGGAAGAACTGCTTGAGGTACGAAAGGCACATATACTGTTTCTCTTTCAGCAGCAAGTTTGATGTAGAACGGGAGAAAGAAAGGCTAGACAGAGGAAGAAAGAAGGAGAAAAGGGAAGAACGAAGAGAAGCTACAATTTTTCTATTAATCCAAAAAGTGCCGTTTTACAATAACCATGACCTATTTATAGGCTTGTTGAAAACCCCTTATAACGATTTGTTTCATAATAAAATACTGAATGAAAGATAAACTCAATAAGGAAAACAAAATCAAATCACCCTCAAATATCCTAATTCATCTCTAATTACGACTGGCGAGTCTTGTTTTTAGGCCTAACGTAAGTCTTGAGATCTTGTACTACGACTTTCCCCCTAGTGGGAAAGAACTCACCTCTGGTGTGTTAAACTGCAAATAAAAATCCAACAAAGTAGGGGTGAGCTGATGCTGTTCGTCTTCAATGATCCCAGTATCATCAGAGTAAGGAAGATTTTTTCCAATGCGCCAGGAACTAGTGAGCACCCCCAATCACAGACATAACGTACTTATCATCAAGATCATCCACAATCACATCTCTCGGAGCAATACGTTGTGTAGGCAATCAGGGAACCAAAACTGAATAGGGACTTGCAACCATAGAAGAAGGCAAAATGGGAACCTCAAATGTGCCTCAGTAAACAAATAAATCTGTAACATTGAATATAGGACTGATAGACGAATCAAGAGGTAAGTAAAAGACATATGCATTGGATCCAAATCAACGAGTAACTGCAAAGGGACTAATGGAACGGGCATGAAGTTCCTTTATGGTATTTGGTGGAAAGCATGCAGGGTTAAGACGAGTCATAACATACTCACCAATCTGAAATTCCTTAAACCTACGATGTGCATCAACATAAAGTTTATAATTTTCATTATTCAAAGCAATTTTTTGTTTTAACTCAACATGTAAGGTATGGATGTGTTTAGCAAAAGTGTGGGTAGATTCCGAATGCCGTAGGCAGTGGGTAGGGGAATAAGGTCAAGAGGTTGGTTGGGTGAGAGGCCATAGAGAATTTCAAATGGGCTTTTACCGGTGGTGTGATTGACAGAGTTATTGTAAGCAAATTCAGTAATGGGTAAAATGACTCCCCACATGCTAGACTTATCCCCAACCAAACAACGAAGCAACTCCGTTTGACCAACAGTCTATTGATGTAAACCAAAGAAAAATTTCAAAGTGGTACCAAATAATTTCCAAAGTGTCTTCCAAAAGTAACTGACAAATTTAATTTCGCGGTCAGAAACTATGGTAGAAGGTAGGCCATGTAAGCGCACAATATCCTTGAAAAACAGTTTAGCTATTTGGGATGCATCAGTAGTCCTAAAACATGGAATGAAGTGAGTCATTTTAGAAAATCGATCAACCACAAAAAAAAAACATCATGCTTTGTAACAGTCCGCGACAACCCTAAGATAAAATCCATACTAAGGTCACACCAGGGAGAGTGTGGAAGAGGGAGAGGAGTATATAAGCCAGAATTTTGATTCCAAGTTTTTGCTTAATTGTCAGGTGTGACACTGAGAGACAATTCAAGCAACATTTTTTTTTCAGAGAAGGCCAATAAAAACAAGACAATGATCTTATCTCAACCAAAGTGTCCAACCAGGTCTCCTCCATATAAGTCCCACACCAAGAAATCTCGGAGGGATGTAAGAGGAATACACAATTGGGTACCTTTAAAGAGGTAACCATTACAGAATAGAAATCCCACAAGCTGTCAGGAGGGAGCATCGCTAATGTCATTATAAATATTCCAAAGTCTGGACACCTGGGGTATTCATCACGGATATGCTCAAACCCCGTGACATGAGTGGTTATGGAATGGAGAACAAGGGACAGCCTGGGTAAGAGCATCAACAACTTTATTGTCCTGGCCCGCACAACGCTTAAGAAAAAAGGTAAAATCTTGAAGAAACTCAACCCACTTTGCATGTCTGTCACTTCAATTGGTCTGGAAGTTCAAGTAGCGCAGGGCTTGATGGTCTGAGTAAAGTATAAATTACTTGTGCATAAGATAGTTGCACCAATGATGAAGAGATTGAACCACCACATAAAATTCTTTATCATTAGTAGAGTAGTTTTGTTTGGCCTCATTAAGTTTCATTCTGAATTACGCTACAAGTTGACCTTTTTAACTGAGAACGCTATCGATTCTCATACCCGATGCATCAGAAGCGACCTCAAAGACTTCGGATAAATCCAGGTGGCGCAACAAGAGGGCAGTAGTGAGTTTTTACTTAATGTCAAGAAAAGCCTTATGAGCTGTAGTTGTCTATTTAAATTATCCCTTTTTCAAGCACTCGGTAATTGGTGCAGTGATAGTGCTAAACCCCCTAATGAATCTGCGATAAAAAGATACTAACCTTTGATAGCTACAAGCTTCTGTCAGAGCAGTTGGTTTTGGCCACTCACGAATATGCCTAATTTAATCGGGGTCAGCCACAATTCTTTGAGACGAGACAATGTAGCCGGTAAAGAGGACCTGACTTTGTAAATAGACACTTTTTGATGTTGGCATATAAATTTGCAGCTCTTAGAGTAGTCATGACTTGGTGAAGATGGTCTATATGTTGCCCCTCATATTTGTTGTAAATCAAAATGTCATTCGAGTAGACCACAAGGAATTTGCCAATGAAAGGACAAAAAATATGGGTCATGACTCTCATGTAAGTGCTTAGGGAATTAGACATTCCAACAGGCATTACCACCCATTCATACAACCCATCTTGAGTTTTAAAGGCAGTTTTTCACTCATCACTTGGGATATTCTAATTTGGTGGTATCCACTCAGTAGATCTATCTTTGAGAACCCTTAAGCGCCGGCTAGGTCATCGAGCATATCATCTAAACATGGGATGGGGAATTAATATTGCACAGTGATCTTATTAATAACTCTACTATCCACACAAATATGCCATGATCCATATTTTTTAGGGGTTAACAACACAGGAACTGCACAAGGACTTAGGCTATGACGAAAACACCCTTTCTATAGCAAACCTTCTATTTGCCTATTCAACTCAGCTTGCTTGGTGGGGTTCATCGTATAAGGTGGAAGGTTAGGTAATTGGGCACTCGGGGTGAGGTCAATGGCATGTTGGATGTCTCACAAAGGGTGTAACTCATCTGGGAGTTCTTCAGGCATGACATGTTGCAACTCTGTCAATAGTGGGTGAAAATGACTCTGGATGGGAGCATCTGTAGGAAAGCCAAAACTATCGTTGTTTACTAGTGTAAAAATTAGACCAGATTCGGTTCCCGCTTGTGCAAATAGCTTAGGAAATAATATTTGTAGGCGGTTAGCAGGGATACTGGTAGGAGAAAGGGAAACAGACTTTTATTCAAGGGTAGGTTTGACAGGGTGTAGTAGAACAATTTTAGTGTCATGAATAAATGAGTAGGTATTATGTTTGCCAAAATGCCTAACATTGTGATCATATGGCCAAGGTCGACCTAGCAAAATGTAAGCAACATCCATAGGTAAGACATCACAATACAGATCCTCTGAATAAGGTCCAATCATAAGGGGTACTAGACAACGTTTCGTGATAGGAAGAGAAGTCTTATCTACCCAGGCAACTCTAAAAGGATGTGGATAGGGTTCCGTATGAAGATTGAACCGAGTAGGTGTTGTCTTAAAAATTGTGCTCATGGTACTATCCTCATCAATAACGATTTTACTACTTTTGGTTTTTAGTGGAACAACAGTGTGAAATATGTTGGTGCACTTCCAAGTGTCAAATGGAGCTGGAGAACACAAGATGCATCTCATTATCGCAGAAATATGTTGTGGATCGATAGGAGGATCATCATCAAGTAACTCATTTTCATAGTCGTGATCCTCCATAGGAGTAATAACAACAATTTCAGAATCTCCCTCAAGGGTGGTTTCATCAACACGTTTCATTGCTAAAGTGCGGTTTGGGTAACGAGAAGCGATATGACCCTTTGCATGACAATAATGACACTCTATGACATTCCGAGAAGCAGATAAATTATTTTGAGGGACCTTGTTCTCACTAGGAAGATTTGCAGAGCTCGGAGTTGTAGAGGCCCATGGGAAGGTGGACTGTGGTCGAGTGTTCAACCTAAGTGATGGAGTTACTTGACCTTGACGAATATCATTGGATGAGATAAATGTACGCCTTTGAGGAGGGTGTTGAAAGTATTTATCAAATTTGAGGGCTTTATGATATGCCTCCTCTAAAGAATTTGGGACATGGATAGCGTTTCATTTGATATCCGCTCGTAACCCATTAACAAACCTAGACATAGTGAATCTCGGATCGTCATTGATCTCACTCCTTAAATTTGGCAATATAATTGTCTACACTAGACGACCATTGCCTATGGTTTAGCAACTGGTTGAACAACTGGTCCTTATAGTAAGGAGGGAGATATTTTTCTTTCAACTTTTCGATCATCTCAACCCAAGTGGAAATGGGTGGATGTTCCAATCTTTCAATGTTGAGCTGAAATAAAAGCGTTGAACATTGCTCATTTGGTACCGCTCAAAATAATCAACCATGTTGTATAACCAATCGAGAAATGCACTGGGATCTAATTTTTCGTCGAACTCAAGGGCATCTACCTTGACCCTCCTAGACATGTCACGTACTTCATCATGAGGATACCTAGGATGATCCAAGTGGTTACGATGTCTACCTGTAGCTCTATAACCTTGTGAAGTAGGCATGAGCGGTTGTGAGTATTCTTCATCAGAGAAAATGTCCTCCTTAGCTATAGGTTGGTGGTCGGCCAAAGGATTAGGAGTTGATTGTGGCAAGATACCTGCCGTATTCTTTCGTTCATTTTTATAGGAAGGTGACAAAATAGATCTTTGACCCCTAAGCGGTTCGCAACTAGGTTCCCTCAATGGTCTATTTATAGGCTTGTTGAGAAATCCTAATAACAGTTTGTTTCGTAATAAAACGCTGAATAAAAGATAAACTAAATTAGGAAAGCAAAGTCAAATCACCCTCAAATATCCTAATTCAACTCTAATTAGGACTGTTGAGTCCTGTTTTAAAGCCTAACATAAGTTTTGAGATCTTGTAGTGCATCAAAGTCGCTAAGCTTTTTTAAACTTTTTCAATACAGCCTGGAAATCTTTTGCAAGTATGGCATCTGCTATCTTTTGTTTGCTTGCTCGGAAGGAAAGGACAGTTCGATGCCTTCGTGCCACAAGGAAGGAATAATGGAATATTATCAGCAAGGTAGATTAATTAACATTTGAGTATATTATCAAAAGCATAAAATGATCAAAAGAATTATGTAGGAGGAAACTTTAGAACTTTGAACCAACTAGTGGTAGACTACAAGCAGTCTATTGGAGTTATAATGCACCTCTAGATGAAAAAATATGAGGTAGACTACAAGCAGTCTGTTGGAGTTATAAGCCACCTCTAGATTAAAAAATATGAGCTAGACTACAAGCAGTCTATTGGAGTTATAAGTCACCTCTAGATGAAAAAATATAAGGGGAAAAAAGAAAACTATTTCAGACCAAAATTTTGGGATTACAAAACAAAAAATTTAGGTGACAGCTAACTACACTTACACTGACTTCGGTATACTGATTTTTTCCACTAGCAAGTTTAAGTTCTGCATAGGTATCCTTCACCAACTGTCCAATGTGCAGCCTTGTTTAGTGCTTGATAGCAAATATAATTACTTGAGCAAACCAACAGAAGACAAGCAAAAGTATAAAATACGTACTTTTGCATTAATGAAGAATGGAACATTCATCTGAATTTATTCTCGAACATGTGAAAGGGGCATTATTCTTTCCCTTTCAAGGTTAAATATGTTAGAGTTTAGTCCCACAAAGATAAAGGTGTAGAAAAGATCCAAAATTATTAGTTGGAAAGAAGTTTCTAACTATAATGAATAAGAAACCAAGTTAGCCATAAAAAGAATAAAATCAAATTAATCCTAATTTATTGTGTTTAAAAAGTTTAAATACTAGTATTATACATTTTAGTGGCCCAAAATGGAAACATTAGGCCAGGAAAAGCTTGGATATGAGTTTCTAGGAAACTCAGAAACCAAAGCACCACTAATGTGACCCTAATAAACTAACAAAAAAAAATCCTATTTCACGTAATTGCTTGTAGTGCGTATTTTCTAGTAGATCACAAAAGATTACTAACTGAAGAGTTCCTAATGTCATCAATAATCCACCAGTTATGAAAATTCGTAAGTTTTGACCGACATACTGTGAGAAGGAAACATAAAATTGCTCGTTCAATGTTGTACACCACGAAACGTTAAAGCTCCATCTGAGACAGACTAACGCCATTAAAAAACTTCATATTGAATGTGTAAATGCCTTGGGTAAATTGTAGGAAAAGAGACAACACAATTTTAGTACCAATGTCCACCAGGATAGAGTTACAGTGAGACCGTGAGTGAGAGATCTAGAGAGAGATCGAGAGAGAGAGAGAGAGAGAGAGAGAGAGAGAGAGAGAGAGAGAGAGAGAGAGAACTAGAGAGTGAGAGAGAGAGAGAGAGAGAGAGAGAGATCTAGAGAGAGAGAGAGAGAGAGATCTAGAGAGAGAGAGAGAGAGAGAGAGAGAGAGAGAGAGAGAGAGAGAGAGAGAGAGAGAGAGAGAGATCTAGAGAGAGAGAGAGAGAGAGAGAGAGAGAGAGAGAGAGAGAGAGAGAGAGAGAGAGAGAGAGAGAGAGAGAGAGATCTAGAGAGAGAGAGAGAGAGAGAGAGAGAGAGAGAGAGAGAGAGAGAGAGAGAGAGAGAGAGAGAGAGAGAGAGAGAGAGAGAGAGAGAGAGAGAGAGAGAGAGAGAGATCTAGAGAGAGAGAGAGAGAGATCTAGAGAGAGAGAGAGAGAGAGAGAGAGAGAGAGAGATCTAGAGAGAGATCTAGAGAGAGAGAGAGAGAGAGAGATCTAGAGAGAGAGAGAGAGAGAGATCTAGAGAGAGAGAGAGATCTAGAGAGAGAGAGAGAGATCTAGAGAGAGAGAGAGAGATAGAGAGAGAGAGAGAGATCTAGAGAGAGAGAGAGATCTAGAGAGAGAGAGAGAGAGAGAGAGAGAGAGAGAGAGAGAGAGAGAGAGAGAGAGAGCGAGAGAGAGAGAGAGAGAGAGAGAGAGAGAGAGAGAGAGAGAGAGAGAGAGAGAGAGAGAGAGAGAGCGAGAGAGAGAGCGAGAGAGAGAGAGAGAGAGAGAGAGAGAGAGAGAGAGAGAGAGAGAGAGAGAGAGAGAGAGAGAGAGAGAGAGAGAGAGAGAGAGAGAGAGATCTAGAGAGAGATCTAGAGAGAGATCGAGAGAGAGAGAGAGAGATCTAGAGAGAGATCTAGAGAGAGAGAGAGAGAGAGAGATAGGGGAGAGGGAGAAAAAGAAGAATAAGAAAAAAAAACTTGCAGTGCTCTCCCAGCCTCGGACACGTACGACAGTCCATTAGACCAGTTATCCTCTCAATAAGATTCCACCGTAAAACTTACAACTACGTGAAACAGAGAAAAGGGAGAGAAGGAGAGAATCAAGAGAGAGAGAGAGAACGAGAGCTGATGAAGAAGAGGGTTACCTGTTTCAATGATGGAAAAAGACAGCTGAGGTGTTTGGGCGACAGGAGCTTTCTCCGTCGGCACGTCGACGAATTTTATCAGGTCGACGAAGTTCTTCGCGCTGGAGGTGTCGCCGGCGGAGGTTGAGTTCGTCCCATAAATACGACTACGTCCGAGGGAGGGAAAAAAGAAAACGTGGGAAATGGAATGATATTTTTTAGTTTCTTCATAATTCATAATTTAATATACTTATTAAAGTTTCTATTATTTATTTTTTTACACTTAAATTATTTTATACATAAATTTATTTCATCAAATTAAATTTACAGCAAAATTTCTAACCTTATATTTAACAACTTAACATTGTCAGTTTATATGCAATTTTCAAATACTTATTTTACTGTTATTTTAATTATTTCTAAGCATATTATGATATTATATTTTAAAAATAAAATTAGTATGACATAAGAAATTATGGGTAGTTAATGCTCTTTCTACTATTGGACCACCTGTCCAAATTGATTTAGTGCCAATTGAATAAAAAACACTTTTGTTTAAACAAGTCATCTTTCTTTTAACAAATACTTTTTATGTTTATTTTTTTTACCGTTATAACCAAAATGCTTATTTTTTTCGTGGTACCTATTATAACACGAGAATTCAAAATAACAGTCAAAAGGTAAAATCTTCACTATTATAGCATAACGTGCTTTATATTTATTTATGTTTGTTTATTAATGGTTCTCAAGTATTATCAAATGAGTTTTGATAAAAGTACTACAGCTTTTTACATCCCTGACTTTACATCATGACGTGCATATTACAGTTTAGGTAAGAGAAATGGGAGATAAAATCTGGCAAATATTTTTTTAACAAAATATTATCTACCTATTTTATAGGTAAACCATAAACCCTAGATTTTCTCTTACCTAAACTGCCAACTATGCAGCCATGTCACGATGTAAAACCTCAAAGTAAAATTAAGAAGTATTGATATCATTTTTCTTATAAAATTTGCATTTTTAATTTAGAATTGAGACCCGTTTTGATATAACTGTACTCCGAGTTCCCTCTTCATTACACTCTACGATAATATTTTTGAACTAACCCTTGCACACTAGTACAATAGTTAAAAATTGGTCCCAAAGTTTAGATTTATTAATAGGAAATAAAAGTCCTTATTTTGATTAGTCATTTTGGATAAAATTTTGACCCAATTTTATATGATGTTATAGTGGGTACTCATACATTGGTCCCACCGATATAAATTATCCAATCACCAATTGACTTGCTTGTTACAATTTCGTCACTACAAACAACAAGGAATAGTAAAGGTAAAAGTGGATGCAGTATTATGAAGGCCGGAATTTCAGAGTCTCAGCCAAACATCTCCATCAATGAATCTTCTTCCTATAAATGGCTTTGCCCATGGCACCCTCCATCTAATCTCAGCTCCTCCCCCTGTACAGTTAAACTCCCCAAACAGCACTGTCCTGCACTTTCATGGTTCATCATCCAGATGAAATTTTCACCAAATCCAGACCATTAGAGAAGGAAATATAAATATATATATATATATATATATATATATATATATATATATATATATATATATATATGAGAGAGAGAGAGAGAGAGAGAGAGGAAAACAAATAGAGAACACTTATGTTCTACTAGATTATGGACCATGGAGGACATGGACTCGAGATGGCTAAAGGCAACGAAGGCTACGCCAATAATAAATAGAGTAATGCTACGGGAACGGAGGCTGTCCTCCGCCCGAGTACCGAGTCTGACGTGGATGGCTTACGTGGCCATCCACGTCAGACGCTGAATCAGACATTTGAAACCGAAACCCATATGCATCCGGGCTAAAAATTTCCCGAAATTTGTCTTTCCCTCGTTCCCTCCCGACAGCGAACCCTCCCGCGGCGCGTCCCTCCCGGCCTTCCTCCTTCCCTCTCTCTCGCGGCGTCCGTCCTGCCCGTCCCGCGGGGTCCGTCCTGCGGCGTCCCTCCCGCAGCCGCTGCCTCCCGCGGCATCCCCACCGTCTCTCCTGCGGCATCCCAACCGTGCCTCCCGACGGCGCCATCCCGACGGCCGCATCCCGACGGCCGCATCCCGACGGCGCCATCCCGACGGCCGCATCCCGACGGCCGCATCCCGACGGCGCCATCCCGACGGCCGCATCCCGACGGCGCCATCCCGACGGCCGCATCCCGACGGCCGCATCCCAACTGCGGCATCCCGACGGCGTCCCTCCCCACCGCGGCGTCCCTCCAGCGGCGTCCCTCCAGGGCGTCTCTCCAGTGGCATCCCGACGGCATCCCTCCCCACCGCGTGCAATGTCGAAGGCTCGCCAAAACGATGACGAATATGGGCAGCCTACTCTGTCCCTCCTGCCCTTTCCCTCCCGCCCTCTCCCTCCCGCCCTCTCCCTCCCGTATCTGGGATGTCTTTCTTTATGAGGTTAGTAAATGGATATTTTGTGCGAAGTTTGTTGATGCATTGATTTTAAGGAGACATGCAATTTTACAATTTAGAATGGACAAATTGAGCATGTGTATTTGGGATTTGATGAGCTGTTTTGCAATGACTACATGTTTCAGTACCCTCGGATTTCCGTGTTTATTGTTTGGGTAAAATTTGGATAGCAACCATTATAAAAACTGAATTGTACTTGGTTCTAATTTACTTATCTCAAGTCAGTACACTTTTGAAGCGAGAGTGATCCAGTTTTAGGACTTGATTTACTTGATCTGGACCATGCCAGCTGAGTTTATTTTTAATTCTGTGGCATCAGAATTTGGCTCGCTCTTACTAATGGAAGAAGTTTTCAATTTATTGATTGAGATCTCAAAGTTCAAGCCTCTCTAGCACTTGGGTGGAATTTAGTATAAAATCCAATGTAATAAAATGCTCTCCAACATGGCTTGCCTTCTCTTGATCTTTCTACGAATTTGAGCTTATTGGGCAATTACACATGAATTTAGTGACTGTGTTTTTCTTTTTGAATTTTAATGCACAATCTGAATCCTGTTAATACTTCCAAGCCGAGGCATCTCGTTGATCATTATTTATATTAATGTTAGTTTTAACCAACTTGGATCACTTCTTTAGGGCGTTTAGATTGTATTCCAAGTTGAACTGGCATTGCTGAGATATTGCCTTGATGATCTGGTTGGTGTTTGACCTGCTTTTGTGACCTCTCTCTCAAACAGGATCAAGCTATATTATTATGCTGATCCATACGAATTGGGAAAATTGGCAAATCTTGATATAAATGGCTTACTCATGTGGCTTACTCATGTGGCTTACTCATGTGGCTTACTCATGTGGCTTACTCATGTGTATGTTGGAATTGCATTTGATTTTTTCTTGATATAAATGCTGCTTCTGTTCTTCTATTGTATGACGATCTCTGCTTGCTGTCTTTCGTTCTTATACAGCGCTGCTTCTATCCTATTGTATTGTCACTTCAGCTTCTTGCATTTGCAATCCTCCATATAAAGCTACCCTCTATATATGTATTTAGTGGTATAGCACACTCCATATAATTTTGGAACAGCTGTATTACTGATGATTGTAAGTGGAGGACTATTCTTTGTCATAATGTTGGTGTTCCTTTTGATTTTTCTGTATCTTATCTCCAAAGTATAAGATTTTTCAGTGGATCTTTAAGCTCAAAATGGTAAGAGCACTCAAAAGTTTCTTTTGAGAGGATGGTGGTTCGAATCCACCAAGATCCAAATTTTTTTTTTTTTGATTAACTCCTTTCTTAAACTCTTCTTCTTTGTGTTGTTCAGAATTTTTATGCACTAATTACGAAATTAGTTTTTTTAAGCTAATTACAAAATTAGTTTTAAAATTAGTAAAGATCTTGAATGTGCGTAAGAGATAGATCATATTCAACTCTGGATTGCTTCTTGCAGTCATAATAGATACCCAATAGTTGGTACAAAAATTAAACTTCAAATTAAAATATAATTTTTGTTCTAACAATTTTCAAACTAACAGAAACAAACAAAAAATAATCCAATGGTTGGTACACAAATTAAACTTCAAATCAAAATATAACTTTTTGTTCTAACAATTTTAAAACTAACAGAAACAAACAAAATCAATCTTCTTGGGTAGCCTATATTTTGTGGAATTCCAAGCTGATTCTTCTCCTTGCAAGCTTCTTAAAATTGAAATCTCTACCCTTCATCATCACACTGGTGCACCATCCATTCCTGAAAGGATAAGAACAACACAAGATTCTTGAATACTTCTCATAAAGAACCGAAAAGAAATACTTGGTTACAAACCAGAAAAAAATGAGTGCAATTTGTAGAGGCACTCAAATCAGTAATGACTTGCGTCCATGTTGGAGTATCACGCTTTTCCAAATTCTGACCATCACCAGTTTTGTTTTTTCTTTGAGAAACCTGCTTAAACAACTTTTAAGATCTTAACAAATATAAAAATATATATAAAAAGTAACGGTAAGCCAAAATTATAACAATATAACATACCTTCTTTTTTTTTATTTATCGCACACTTTTTCAATTATTGACTTGCTTCCTCTTAATAGGTGGTCTACCTTTCCTTCTTCTTTGGGATTGGATCAACAATCTTCCCAAATATATTTTTGTTCTCTTCAATATGATCATCAAATTCTATTCCACATGCTACACCATCTAAGCTATCAAGACTTGTAGCATGATTATGATTTTCTTGGCTGCTTCTAAAAGTGTTTTTTTCTTTAGCAAAGTCTCCTTGAATTGAATTACTAACTTCGAGCCATATCATATCTATCACCAAAATCCAAGGCTACCTCTGCAAGCTCCGTGCAATGCATGTGCATGGTTTTAGATCGTTCCAAAGAATTATCAACTACCGAAGTAGTAGAAGCCAATGCATGTAAACGCTTAAAATCTTTTCTCCAACGAGGCAAAATATAGTGAGGTAGAATTTCAAACACTTGGAAAAAACATAGCACAGATAAAGCATGTCTGCAAAGAATACCCCTATACTCAAATAAACGACATATGCACCAAATTTTTTGTTCTTTTTCATCAAAACTAACTTCATACTTCATTTGGTCAACACTTTTTCCATCTTTTCTCATAACCTGTTCTAAAACTTCGAGTGTAGAAACAAATCCATCCTTTTCCACTAAAGAAGTATGACAATATAATAAAGCTTTTATCTCATCTTGACACTTCCTAAATATATCATATGTGTAAATTTCACTCATTTGCTTCTCCATATGAAATTTAGATACCAACGGTGGACTCATATTCAACGAGTAAAAATCGGCCTGTGCTTCTTTCTCATATTTGCTCTGCAATGCAAATTCGTATTTTTCAACAAATTGTTTTAAAGAAGTCTTGGAATGAATATACCCATCAAAAAAAGCATTCATACTTTCACTTCGTTGAGTTGTCGACATACCTGCCCAAAAAATGTTTTTCACATAAACAGGAATCCAATACCTTCGAATTTCATATAGTGATCGCAACCACTCATTTTCTTCAAGTTTAAAATCTTGAACCAACTTCAACCAATTTTGTTCAAACTCCTTTATTCTCAATGATTGATACACTATTGACTTTAACTTCATCTTAATAGATTTGTAATTATCGAGACAACCCAGCTTTTGAGGAATTTTTTTCATAATATGCCACAAACACAAACGATGATGAGCATCTGGAAATACAATGGCAATGGCAGCACGTATAAACTTACATTGATCAGTAATTATTGCTTTAGGGGGAATCCCAGACATGCAATTTAGCCATGTTCGAAACAACAAAGTATAACTCTCAATACATTCATTTGCAAGCAAAGCACAACCCAAAAGTATTGATTGACCATGATGGTTAACACCAACAAAAGGTGCAAATGGCATGTCGTATTTATTAGTTAAATACGTAGTATCGAAAGATATTACATCTCCAAAATATTGATATGCAATTCTTGATCTAGAGTCAGCCCAAAACACATTTTTCAATCGGCTCTCAGAGTCTATATCAATTGCATAAAAAAAATTTGGATATTTCCTCTGCATTTTAACAAAATAATTTTGAATAGCTTCAGCATCTCCCTTACCAAACTTCAATCGTCTCACTTTCTCCACATAATTTCTACATTCCTTTTCTGAAAAGCCCAATTTGTCAAACCCTCCCATTCTCTTTGCCCATACTTGAACGGATTTGTTTGTACGTACTCCTGCATCATCATTATATTCAAGATTTTTCTTTACATGATTGGGCAACCTTCTATTCGATTTGTAAAATCGTGACTTTGATGGGCTAACTACATGGTTATGATCAAGATGAACAAGGTTCAAATAATAAAACCCATCTTCATTCCTCCTTGCAATAATTTTGGCTTTGCAATTTGTTTTTGCTGATGGTCTTGAAAGATAAAGAGTTTTACTTCTATATCTTGGCTTCCCTTGTTTATCACATGCAAGTGTAACCATTTCACATGTACCATCTTCTCTATGGTTAGAACTCCTTTTCATCAACTAAATTTTGATGATGAAGTACTTCCTCACAATCTTTTTCATGAACAATTGGTTCATCCAAAATCAATACTTTTTTACTACCATCCAAAAATTCGTCTTTTATACAGCCACTATTCATTCCCTACAGTTAAAAGACGACATTTATAAGAAAAGAATAAAATTGGTTCAAGCATCAAAACAAGGTTTTCATACACATCAAACCCAGTTAATATTCCAAGTTCCATCACACTCATAATAACATTGAATTCTATTATTGCATTTGATAGGTAGATAATTAACTAAAATAACATATATAACTTTAACAAATATGCCACAGCAAATGGCAGAAATCCACAAACATGAAGCATACAATGTAGAAGATTGAATTGAATCGAACGGAAACATTCATTTCATAATTTAAATTCAACCATAAAAAATGTATTCCTAAATAAAAACTATAAAGAATAGAATTTAAAATTTTTTTTTGAAGAAAAACACTTAAAAAAAAGTTACAAAAAATCAGAATCGAACCTCTGTGACTCGTTTCTCGTTCTGCATTGCTTCTTTCCCGTTAGCCTTTTGCGGCGGTGTGCGTTGGCTGAAGGAGAAATTGTTTAGGTTGTGGGAGGGCGGCAAGGGGGAGGGCGGCAAGGGGGAGGGAGGCAAGGGGGAGGGAGGCAAGGGGCAGGGAGGCAAGAAGGAGGGAGGCAAGAGGTAGGGAGGCAAGAGGTAGGGAGGCATGAGGAAGGGAGGCAAGAGGGAGGGAGGCACGAGGGGGGGAGGCACGAGGGAGGGAGTGGAGCTGGAGGGAGGGAGCGGGAGGGAGAGGGCGGGAGGGAGAGGGCGGGAGGGAAAGGGCGGGAGGGACAGAGTAGGCTGCCCATATTCGTCATCGTTTTGGCGAGCCTTCGACATTGCACGCAGTGGGGAGGGATGCCGTCGGGATGCCACTGGAGAGACGCCCTGGAGGGACGCCGCGGTGGGGATGGACGCCGTCGGGATGCCGCAGTTGGGATGCGGCCGTCGGGATGCCGCGGTTGGGATGCGGCCGTCGGGATGCCGCAGTCGGGATGCGGCCGTCGGGATGGCGCCGTCGGGATGCGGCCGTCGGGATGCGGCCGTCGGGATGGCGCCGTCGGGAGGCACGGTTGGGATGCCGCAGGAGAGACGGTGGGGATGCCGCGGGAGGCAGCGGCTGCGGGAGGGACGCCGCAGGACGGACCCCGCGGGACGGGCGGGACGGACGCCGCGAGAGAGAGGGAAGGAGGAAGGGCGGGAGGGACGCGCCGCGGGAGGGTTCGCTGTCGGGAGGGTTCGCTGTCGGGAGGGAACGAGGGAAAGACAAATTTCGGGAAATTTTTAGCCCGGATGCATATGGGTTTCGGTTTCAAATGTCTGATTCAGCGTCTGACGTGGATGGCCATGTAAGCCATCCACGTCAGACTCGGTACTCGGGCGGAGGACTGCCTCCGTTCCCGTAGCATTACTCAAAGACAAATTTCGGGAAATTTTTAGCCCGGATGCATATGGGTTTCGGTTTCAAATGTCTGATTCAGCGTCTGACGTGGATGGCCACGTAAGCCATCCACGTCAAACTCGGTACTCGGGCGGAGGACAGCCTCCGTTCCCGTAGCATTACTCTAATAAATAATCTCGAATGCAATTTGATTTGTAGGGAAGGAGGCCGTGTTATATATATCGTTGATGTGGTATACGTACTCATGTTCGTCTTATTAGTTGACAATATTATGTTAGAGAAGAAATTTGTGTTCAAACGTCTCCTTCCGTCTGCAGCTTCGACTACCATGGTCTGGTGCAGAAAACGTATCTAATGTAATATTTTTTTCCCCCATGGTCTGCTGCAGTCTAGCTAGTTGAAATGGTCAAGACAGAAAAGGGTCATCACTCATTAACTTGGAGGACATGTATAAGGCGTATATTATGCAGCTCACATCTTCACAAGACCCATTTTTCTGATGATTTTCTTCTCTGCGCACTTCCGGGAAACTTCTCTGCATCGTTTTTTTTTTCTTCTGAATGCGAGAAAGACGAAAATTCGAGAGAGCGATTTGATTTCCTGGAGTTCAATAATCCTCGGTATGTGACTCAGCTGCAAATGATATATAGTTAGACCGCTAGCTCGTCTTCCATGTCTGAACAAAAAATCATCTGTTACTGTAAGAATATCGTCGATAAGCAGAATGAGTTCGTCTACTTTGTCATTCTCCGCCCCATCTCCATTATCTTTGTTTGATATAAGAAGCCGAGTCACGGTGAAGCTCAGGTACTCAAACTACCTGCAATGGAAAACCCAGTTCCTCCCTTTCCTGGAAAGCCAAAACTTGGTGGGATTTGTAAATGGGTCCGTCATGGTTCCTCCTGTGTCCGTCCAGGATGAAACTGGTTCAGATATACGTCATCCAGAGCATCTGAAATTGTTCCAGATTGACCGGATTATAATGAGCTGGATCACTGCAACTCTTACAGAAGAGAGTCTTTCCCATGTGGCTGATCTTAAAACGGCTCACGAAGCATGGAAGAAGCTGGAGGATGTCTACACTCAGCAACACATGGAGGGAGGACCCCAGTCGACGCGGCCTGAACAGAGGAAAGGTAACACACAACTCTGTTTCGTCGTATATTTGTCTGGAATCTCTGTTTTGTTTTTTTTTTTTCCCACTTCAGATGCGACAGCGAAGAGCAAGAGAGATCGGTGAAATTTTCAGATGTTGCTTTTTTCCTTTTTTTTCTTTTCTGTTGCTGAATGGATTTTGAGTTAGCATAAGCTAATACGGGAAGGCGTCTTCAAGACAGATTAGTGTTGAGGTAGCTCCAATGACAAGTCTTTTTAGGTCTATAGTTCTGATTCCGCATTTTCAAAACAGCACGGAAGGATTCTGTAACAAGGAAGATAAATTCATTAAATGGCATTGTTCAAAGCCCCACGATCATTCAAGTTCCTGCTCGAATTCGCAGACATGACAATGCTGCCTATGAGCCCCCTAATTGTCTCAATTGGCCCTTATCACCGAGGGAAGAAGGAACTGCATGCAATGGAAAAGCAAAAATGGCAGTATCTTTATGATTTTCTCTCTCGGAAGGAGGTGAGCTTAGACGAGTTCCTTGATGATATGCAGAGAAAAGAGCAAGAAACACGAATTTGTTATTCGGAAGATGTTTCTATGGGCAGCACCGAATTTGTGGAAATGATTATGCTTGACGGTTGCTTCATTCTTGAGTTATTCCTCAAGTTTAATGAGCCTGAATCTGGCGACCCAATTTGTGACAACACGTCGGTCTGGAATACAGTTGGCCATGATCTACTCCTTGTGGAAAACCAGCTTCCTCTCTCCATCTTGTCTCACATATTCAACACCTATGGCCCCTCAGACCATTCTCTCTCACCAGACAAACTTGCCATGAAGTTCTTGCGGCATACGGCTTCTCAATATGTGATCACAAAGTCAGATCCTCATGTACGCATGGAGTCAACCCATCATTTACTTCATTTGCTGCACAAAAACTTCATCTCATCTCTTCCTCCTATGCTTTCCACTCAGAATCACTACTCTTTGCTTCCCAAGGTGAAGAGTATTCTTCTTTCCACTTGTTCAACTCTCCTCCCAATCAGCAGGCCGGAGTCCTCAAATGATCAATCATCTCAATCATCTCAATTTTCACAACCCTCATTATCCCTAATTTGGAACATCCCAACCATTCAACGCTTGCACGAGGCAGGGGTCAAGTTCAGGAAAGGAGAGGGACCAAGTTTCTTGGACATCAAATTTAAGGATGGAGTCATGGAGATCCCATATGTAAACATTGATGATTTCACCAATACATTCCTTCGAAACATGATTGCTTACGAACAGATCCATAGTCCCAAAAGACCCTGTTTCACTATTTATACCAATCTCATGGATAATTTGATCAACACAGCCAAAGATGTGGAAGAACTAACAAACAATGGGATTATTAACAACTCATTGGTGAGTCAAGAGGACGTGACTGTGCTTTTCAACAAGATTGGGAAGGGAATTATTCTCCCTTGGGGAGACGACAACATGAAACTATCGGCTGAGGTGCATCGGTACTGCAGTTCTAAACCACGCAAGTGGCGGGCTAAGCTGATCCATGATTATTTCAACTATCCAATGGCAATCTTTTCATTAACTACAGTCCTTCTTGTGCTTCTCTTCACTTTCCTCCAGACCTTTTTTTCCGTTATTTCTTATGAGCGTCCTTCCTCTTCCTCTTAAATTACTATGTTTTATGCTCTGGTGATTTCTTTCTACCTTGCAGCATTCTACTTTCTTCGTTTGTAAGTTCATACTCTGGTTGCAACTTCTTGATGATCTCCTTCCGCATTGGCCTAAGTGCGCTTGCCTACTTTTCTCGTCACAAACATTTGTATCTCTTCAAAATCTGCATTGATATGTATCAAAATAAAAATGTAGAAATTGCTTATCCATTTACGCATTTTCTCATCAGATGTGTGAATACAAGTGTTAGCAATTTTGACTTAGTTGTTGCTTTGCTCTGAACCGACACTTATTTGATGTCATTTCATAGAGTACAAATACAACGAATAGTCAAATGAACTGTGAGATCCAAATGTCAAGTCAGAATGGCAAAGACATTCATCTCAAACATATTTGACTTAGTTGTTGCTTAATTAAAGATCAGATTCCCTTATAAGCATGACCTCTGCACCACATTAAAGATATAACTTATTTGTCCACATTAATATATAACTGATAATTTGGGCTATTATTTGATCTTTTATTTCTGTCTTTCACATAAGCTATCATAGGCTTAGTTAGAATTACTTTTTGAACCAATGTGTGACAAACTTTTTTGATTAATTAAATTTTGAATATAATTACTGTATAATTTTTATGATTTAATTATTAAATTAGAATTATTAGTATATATTGTTTATGATTTACTTACAAGGCCGGCAATTTTGTTCGCCTCGATCGGCATTTGTTAGTGCAACAACGTTGTGGTCAGCTTGGACTCTTGGGTTCTCAACAGACCAGTAAATTTTATGTTCCCCCCTCTGTCAATGCATTCCACTTCAACTTAAAGACCTAGAAAACTTTGGAGATTTGGGTTTTCTTTCATCTCCACAGGTGATGGTTTCTGTGGCAAAGAATCAAATGATTTTATTAAAGATAACTAGGAAACAGTTATCACAATTACACCATTCTGAACCATTGTACTCGTCAATACATACATACACCTCAAATATCAACCACCCAAATCTTACATCACAAAACAAGGGCACGCGCCACGTTTCAGTGGTTGAGGCCACATCTAACTCTGTACAACCCACTTCCAAGTGCATTCAACTTTAGCGCGAATTAGATGATTGCATTTTTCTTTTGCCAACACCATCACAAATAGAAAAGATTTATCAGACAGAGATAGGGAAATAGAGATCTTGCGCTGTGACCCAGACAGACTGTAGCCAACCTTGAAACAATCATATCACGCCGCAAGGATTACGATCACTATGAGCAAAACCACCCCAAATATTGCCAACAGCATGCACGTCTGCACTAAGATTACCAACTGGTCAGCGAATTCCACAAGAACTTACCATGGATGAGTTCGACTTATTGCATTTTTTATGCTTTCCCTAGTTGAGATTTTGCCTGCGCAGTTGCTGCAGCCGAATTCCACAAGAAGAGCACGTTCTTCTGAACCCCTATTTGAACGGATATCTAACTCTCCTGCAGTATAGCTGCGTGAAAGAAAATATATCGTAATAATAAAACACAGCAAAAAAGCTTGCAATGTGCCATATAGACACATTTGTATATACAAGAATGGTCAACAAATATTTTTAAGAGATCATAAAAACTACGTATATGGACTACAGAAGTAAAACTCCGCCATTTAGAACTTTATAGCTACCACAGCCAAAGGAAAAAAGGGGAACAAAACTATAGTACGACAACTACCTCGAAGGAAGAACTGCTTGAGGAACAAAAGGCACATATACTGTTTCTCTTTCAGCAGCAAGACACTGAGCTTTTTGAAACTCTTTCAATACAGTGTGGTAATCTTTTGCAAGCTTGGCATCTGCTATCTTTTTCCTTGCCTGCACGGAAGGAAAGGACAGTTCAATGCCTTCGTGCCAAAAGTCAGGAATAATGGAATATTGTCAGCAAGGTAGATTAGTTAACATTTAAGTATATGATCAAAAGCATTATGAAGGAGGAAACCTTACAACTCTGAATCAACTACAGCTAGACTACAAGCAGTCAATTGGAGTTATAATCCCCCTCTAGATGAAAAAATAAGAGGGGGGAAAAAAAAAACAATTTCTGACCAAAATTTAGGTATACGAAACAAAAAAATTTAGGAGACAGCCAACTACACTTACACTGACTTCAGTATACTGATCTGTTTCACTAGCAAGTTTAAGTTTTGCAGAGGTATCCTTCACCAACTGTCCAATGTGCAGCCTTGTTTTGTGCCTGATAGCAAATATAATTACTTGAGCAAACTAACAGAAGCCAAGCAAAAGTATAAAATTCGTCCTTAAGCATTAATGAAAGAAATGGAACATTCATCTGAATTTATTCTCTAACATGTCAAAGGGGCATTAGTCTGGCCCTTCCAAGGTTAAATAAAGGCAAAATACTATCCACATCTAAACTTCAAATAAATGACACTCAAACAAGAAATTCCTAACCATGTGTTACTTCAGATTTGTTGCAGCGGTAAGAAGAGCATCATGTAACCCATGATTGCTACCCAGCCATAACACTCTATTTTATTCTACTTTCTTTTCCAAAAGACCCAACAATTCTAACTAACAACAAAATCATACCCCAAAGCTTTCCCTCGGCATATTGTCAAGGAAAAGGTTAGCTAGAGGGAGTTCTCAACCCCACACATCAACATGTCTCAATAAAACTGAGATAGAAGTGCCACACTCAAATATAATCCTGGTACAATGTATACCCACATCACAATACAATGTCTACCCAACATCCCGGAGCACCAATTACCACGCCAAATTGAACCAAATCAATCAATGAAAACCGATCACATAAAAAACATGAAATGAATTAAAAATAAAAAAGAAAAAAAAAACACAAGACGCGATCCTCACAGCTTCTCCCGGAGCTCGGGCGTATCCTTGGGCGTCCCAAGGGTATTGACAAGGCGTTGAAACGTTGATACGGCGGGTTAATCTGAAAAACCCCCCGATGCCACCGCCTGGGTCGGATCTTGCTTGCCGTTGACGAGTTCCCGCCGAATGGGTACCCCCCGTCCCGACTCCAAATCCTGAAACGGTGAAACCTCATCTCCGCGCACTGGAATTACAAACTAGAATTTCCCACTCCCTGAAAACTTTTTATTTTCAAAAAAAAAAAAAATAGTGAACAAAGAGGGGGTTTCTGAAAACCATAGAAGACCCAGCAGCGGAAGACGAGAATAAAAGATTCGGAGACCATACCCGGGTGGGCGATTGGAATTAAAGATCCAAAGCGCGAGCAAGGCTTAATCCGTCCAAGACGAACAAAAATGAAGGAAGGGGTGAGAATAAACGAGTTTCGAACTTTCAGGTTAGGGTCTCGTCGCTTCGGCGGACCCTAAGCGCTTGGGTAAATGCTCTTTCTACTATTAGATTCACATCTCAAAATTGATTTAATAAATCATTTAAACAAGTCATCTCTCTTTTAAAAAACTGCCTTCACATATATTTTTTTCATCATAACCAAAATGCTTGATTTTTTAAGATACATATTTATAACACAAGATTTTAATAAAATAATATCTATATTTATTTATGTTTGCCTATCAATGGTTCTCGAGTATTATGAAATTTATAATTTTTATTTATCAAACTCGAATTTTGACCCGTCTTGAGATAAAATGTACACGTTCCATCTTCTATACTCTCTAGGATAATATTTTTTGAACTAAGCCATGTACACTAGTACAATAGTTAGAACAGTCCCTCATATAAATATAAGTAGAAAAGTTTCTGATTTATTAAAACGAAATACAATTCCTAATTTTGATTAGTCGCTTTAGGATAAAAATTTTCCCCAATTTTTATGATGTTATTGTGGGTATTCATACATTGGCCCCACCCATATAAATTATCCAATCACCCTCTCATCCTGCAACAGAAAATTAATCATTCCAATTGACTTGCATGTTACAATTTCGTCACTACAAACAACAAGGAATAGTAAATGAAAAAATGGTTGCAGTATTATGAAGGCTGGCATTTCAGAGCCGAAGCCAAACATCTCCATCAATGAATCTTCTTCCCATAAATGGCTTTGCTTCCTCATAGCTGAATGACTTTGCCCATGGTACCCTCCATCTAACCTCAGCTCCTCCCCCTGTACAGTTAAACTCCCCAAACAGCACTGTCCTGCACATTCATGGTTCATCACCCAGATGAAATTTTCAGCAAATCCATACCATTAGTGAAGGATATATATAGAGAGAGAGTGAGGGAGTTACCTTCTTCTTGATGGGTCTCCCCAGTCATGCCAACCTTCAGGGTTGATGATGTCTTCAAAATGACAGTAGGAGTAGATTACAGTAGCATATCTGCCCCATGCTCTTCCTAGATAAACTGAACCTGAGCCTTTCAGGTTGCAGTGTGTGAAAGAAAAGCCAGAATCCTCTGATGGGTTATCCCTCTGCGATGCTGCAATGGCACCATAACTGGAAGCAATTGCATGAAGAGTGCAGTCCTGATCAAGACAAGCAAGTACAGAATTATAACATCATAAAACTCTCAAGACCCATATAAATTTTTTCTTTCTTTTTCTTTACCTTGTATAAGGATCTGCCATGGCCAAAGATGAAATCGACTGATCCTTGAATGTAAGTCTGGTAGAAATAATGCCTTCCATTGTGATCAAACAGGGTGTCCTGGGAACTCAGTACTGTACACCTGAAAAACACGGATTTGTCCCCTGAGACTCTCAGAGCAACAGCTTGCTGCCCTTCTGCTCCTGGCAATGGTGTAGGAGCTGTATTCTAGTGAAAAAAACTGCCAAAATTAGACAATCAACAAATCGACAAATTCATTATCTTCTGTTTTGGATACTCTAAATGATATCCAGATTCCGAGCCCTTTATATAAGTTTCCGTGAAAACTTTTAAAGAGTACCTCAAAAGTGATTCCATGAGCACAGAAGAAATCAGACTCAATGGCAACCGTCGCAGAATTAAAAGTGCCAACAGGCTGCCCATTCTTACTTCTATCTGAAGCTCTACTGTTCCAAGAAATCACAGTACTGGAGCTATCCCCCCCAATAAACGAAATGTACGATTTCGTGACCGGAACAACCACTTTCTCTCTGAGAAACAGATCAAGAAACAAAACAAGAAATCATGACCAGTTCATCATTCAATCTCAAACAAAACTGAATAAACTCAATTTTTCCTCTCTGGGTTTATCTCCTTCCTAGCTCAGAACCTGTAAATTCCCGGCCGTATGATGATCTTCACTCTCTGATTATTCCATTCGGGAACCATGTTCACAGCATCCTGCACCGTTCTCGCATCGCCATTCCCATCCTTGGTCACCAGAATAACTCCCCGGCGTTCCTTATCCGAGTCCAATTTCCGAAAATCATCCACCATGGAAAGATCATCCCAATCGATGAAACTCCTCCCCGAACCCTTCCCCCAACAAATCCCCACCTGGGTTCCAGAAACCGTGAACAGAACAAACAAGAAATGACTGAAAGCAGAGGTACCCATCATCTAAATCCGCCTCTTCCGATGAATCCAGGTTCAGGGTTTCGACGAGGTCTTAAAGACGTGGGCATGGAAGCCGACAAGCGCGCGGAATGAGTGAGTGAATTGAATATTGGGAGCGTGGAAGGGGGCAGAGGGGTATTCTGGGGCGAGTGATAATGGTATGAGGGGTTCGGCGGTTGGAGGGAAGCCATTAAAATGGAAGTTTAAAAAGAAAAAAAGGTGGGGAAGGAGATGGAGAAGATGGAGGGAAAGTTGGTCATGACAAGTGTACCAAAGCTAGAAAATGGTCTCTGGAAATGGGAATGCGATCGCATCAGGTCGTTTTCGATTTGATAGCGGTTACGCAGTTCTGTAACTGAACTGATTTTCGAATATGTACTGTAGCACAAGCACCCAAGTACCCGCCATTAAAGACCACGCTTCAAGTTTTTTTTATTTTTTTATTTTAAACGTGTTTTTTAAATTTAAATTATTTAATGAATTAAAAATACAAATGCTTTGCTTTTGAAGATTTTGAAGTATTAATGTTTTGATATAATCTTATTCCATATAATTTTATGTAACAAAAAACAAAATCACTTGTAAAGTATTGATTAAATGAATGATAATTTAGATGGAGATGATCAATACCATAACATCTGTTAAACCAAATGGCGGAATGAAATAAGTATCATGCACAAACATCTATCATAAAACATAAAAAAAAGTATAACTGACTCGATAAATGTTGAAATTATATAAGCCACCTATATAAATTTTTTTTAAGGAATTGGTAGTCATTTATATAATATCATAACGATAAAGTACATCAGTACACCAATATTAAAGAAATCAAAATAATGTAAGAGTTATAACTTATCAATGTAAAAGCAAAAGAATAAACGATTTTAGCGTGTCAACAACTCATTGTTGGAAAAATAGCAAATATTTGTCAGGCTAGTTTGGTCTGAGTTGGGTCGGTCCGGGTTGAGTAGGTCCAGTTTGGGACGGTTTGGATCAGGCATGTCCTAATATGATCTACCGTTTAGTTAATCTACAGTTATTTAACGTTAATTCAAGATTCTACCTTTTAAGGGAATGTATCTAATCTTTCTCCTAAAATATGGATCTATGGTCTCTCTAGTGAGGCTCTCACCAACTTTTTTCTGGTTTTCTATGTGATCTCTCCATCTGAGATTTCGGTTAGTGTTCCTTTCTTCTGGGCGGTCTTGATGGCTTCAAATCTCCAAAGACGAGTGCATGTCAAAAAAGATTAAGCGTGTTACCTTGGGAGACATTCGGCGGTAGGACTCTGCACCCGAATCCATCAGTGGGTTCTACACGCCCCAACCTCTTTTCTTCAAAATTGATCTTTTTTTCAAAATAGATAAGTTCTTCTTTAAATTTTTTATATTTTAATTTAAGTTTATCATTTATTTGATAATTTCTGGGTGTAATTATATTTCGTGAGTTATATGATATTTTTACGTGTGTTTTACGGTTATAATTTCCAACACTCATAATATCTAAGTAAATGAGACGACACGGACGATTCGTGGATAAACTCGGCCGGGTTAGAGTGCGATGCATTAAATCCTCTGCCGCCATTCATAAACCCACTCGGATAGGCTTGTCTTGCTTGGTTCTCTGTGGATAGAACCAGCTGAAAGGAGCTCCCATGGCGATTTCTTCAGTCTCTGCGTCCCTCTCTTTTCTCCCACTCTGTAATTCGCCAAGCTCTAAGCCAACCCTTTTTTCATTTCCGTCAGCTGTATCGAGTTCTAATGTCCTGAAGTCTCAGAGTATTTTTTCCTCGAGCTTTAATTCGTTGAAAGTTCTCGCGGCTCCGGAGGCTCTAGAGTCCGTAATGGAGGTCCCTCTTCCTGAGATTCCGGAAGGACCAGATTCTGCTTCCTTTGAGGTGCTCCTCTTTCTGCCCTTATGGATTTTGCATAAATTTTCGTTTTTTATGATTTTGGCAAATGCTGCATTTAGCTCGGTTTTTTGAGTAAAATAAGAACCGTCTTTTTTTTTTTCTCTGGAAAATTTACAGGATGAATTGGAGCTTCCGGGTTCTACTCCTCTGGCCATTGGCGCTGATGTTGACATGGTACGTTATCATTCTTGTTTTCTTTCTTTCTTTCTTTCTTTCTCGTGTCTCCATTGTACAACTGAAACGTAGGGTTCTGTTACTTCTGGTGGCTTCTTATTGCTTCCTTCTAAAGCCTTTTAAAGCCTTCTAAAGCCTTCTAAAGCCTTCTAAAACCTTCTAAAACCTTCTAAAACCTGGGTTGCTTTGAGCATTCAGACGTTATACTTAGTTGCTTGTCTAAGTGAGATAGATGCTCTCTAGTTATCTGTTTTTTTATTTCAACATCCAAAAGAACATCTGTCGCTGAAAATATCATGCGTTGCATTCCAAAAACATAGATCTGAAGGAACTTTTTTCCATTTTACATTGTTTCATTTTCTTTTTGAAGAGTTTGATTTCATTGCATGTGAGTTTACTACAGTGCTACGTTGATTACATGAGCTGATTAGCAGGTGTTTCCGTAAGCCGTAGCTGGCTTAGAGATACCCCCTCTCTCGCTAGGTGATCTGATTCTGTATTTGCCGTCCTTGGGACATGACTCCAGAGCATCCAATTATGCTTCCTATGTGCCATACTTCCCTAAATAGGTGTTAGAGCCTCCATGGGGGTGTGTTTAATTGCTTGCACCAGTTGACTACATTGAGACAATAGCTCTCCATTTCCAGATTACCCTGGAATTTTGACAAAAAGAGTTTCATCCCTTGGAAGAGTGCTCTTACTTTGGCTTCTGCGGAGTCTGTATCCAGTATTGGGACTGCAAAAGAGAGTAAAGTAGTACCTTCGTGGTATCTGATTAGTCCACCTATTCCTGTTGGTTTTGGGTTTCCCCTGGATGAGCCATAAACATTCAGTTTGAGGGTTTGGGGTTGAGGAAGTTTCCATGCCGGTGTTGTTGTTGAAGGGAATCTTGTGATTGCTGCCCATGATGCCTTTAGGTTGGTCCCATCTTTTGAATTGAGTTCTTTTTTGGTAGACAACCAGATGATGGCGTTGCCCAGTACTCTTTCGGCTAGATCTGTTGGTGGGAGTTAAGATGTGTAGAAAACTCTTTTGTTCCTCTCCTCCCAAATGTGCCACGGGATAAAAGCTATACTGGTCCCTAGCATTATCTTCCCAACTCTGGAGAGAGATGATGTCTTCCAGAATTCAATCAGAGTAGTTAGGGCAGTGAAGGTAGGTGCTGGGATTTGGAATGTTGACCAGAAGAAGTCCCATACAGGCATAGGTGCACTGGGTCAGAACATGATCACTCGTTTCTGACTCAAGATTACAGAACGGGCACATAGTTGATTCCAGGGTCATCCCCCTCCGATTGAGGTTGTCCCTGGTTAGTAGTTTGTTGTGCAAGGTTGTCCATTAGAAGAATTTTGCCTTTGGTGGTGCCGAGACTTTCCAAGCCCAACTTGCAATGTGTTGTGTCAGTCTACCATACAGTGATCTATAGGCTGACTTGATAGAGAATTCTCCGGTCGGATTAGGTTGCCAGATGAGTTCGTCTTCCCGGTTGGGGTCAATGTAATGCTCAGATAGCAGGCTGTTTAGTTGGTCTAGTTCTGTCACCTCATCAACCTACAGATCTCTTATAGATTCATTGTTCCAGTCCAACGAGCCATTTGTTCTCCATGCTATTACATTTTGTATCATGCCGTCTAGAGAGTTGGATAAGTCGTATAGCCTCAGATAGAGGCTTTTTAGGGGTCTGTCCTTTAACCAGAGATCGTTCCAGAATTCAGTTCGGTCGCCTTTTCCTGGGGCGTACCTGATTTTGGGTTGAAAGGACTGCCATAACCTGTGGATGCCTTTCCATATGGGGGATGAGGCTCCTGTTGGGTGCCAGCCGAGGATCCAATCGTTCTCTAAGATAGACAACGTCCATCTAATGAGTGTCGCCCAGGAGGGCGGTGTATGATCGTTGATTCTCCAGCACCACTTTTGGAGGAGGGCTTGATTGAATTGCTGTATTTTCTTTACTCCGAGCCCTCCGAATGTTTTTGGCGAGCAGACAGTGTCCCTTTTCACTAGGTAATACTTTTTTTTTTGAAAGTTTTTTCACTAGGTAATACTTGAATTCATTTTTGGTGCTATGGAATTGCGGTTACAAAATAAGAGTTGATATACACTCCTGTAAGTGTTATCTGTAGTTAATACTTGAATTCATTTAGGATGAGGAAGTGATTTGGGTATTTGTATTTCTTAACAGTCTGAATTATGATTTTGGTTTTAAGTGTAACTGCAAATAGGAGAAGCGAATCCCAAGTGTGTCACAGTTCAAACTTTACTGACGAGAAGCCAATGAGAAGGCCATAGTTTTTGTGTAGATGCTAGGCTTCCAAGGATATTTGTTCATGAAGAATATCTCTGAGAGTCGGACCAAGTTGAAATGGTGATGATTAATTATGTCAATATAACCTGTTTCTGTGTCTCTAATAGTGTTCTCCTATAATGTAATCTTGATACATGGGGATTCTGTATAAAGTTGGTACTACTGACTTTCCTATCTATGTTGCTTGTACGAATGTATATGTTTTATTTATACTTTTAAGGTCGTGATGGGGGGTCATTATCAGAGTTATATTTGCTACTTAGCAAAAATTACATAGTAACTTGCCAATCACAGACACTATTTTAAAGTCTCAGCCGTATTACTATTCTATTTTATGTGTACTATTAGTTCTGCTACAGCTATGTTCTACTTTTATCAATAAAAGCATCACTTTCTCAAAAAAAAAAGTTAATTTCATATCTACACAACAGTGATAAGTTTCAAACAAGACTACGTTGAGAATTTGAGTGCCTCAGTCTTTACAGGGCTTGGGCGCTATCTTGAAATGAGTGAATGTTCACAAAAAAGAACAGCTTTTTATGCATTATGGTCTCATGCTATGGAGAGGCTTCTGCATTATCATTTTGTTAATTTGTCTATTTACTGATAGCATAAATCAGTTCTTCAAGAATTTTTTTCTTGCCTATGACATTATACATAAATCTCATTTGCACAATTTGAGTACTGTTTACTTTTACTAAATGTCATTCTAATACTTGACTCATTGGCGTCCAAAGATCCATACTTAAGTTGCTTTACTCCAAGAAGAGCAGCCCAGCACTACTTCTGCAGCGTCACCAACTTCTTGGTGACTTTAGTTGTCAATTGATTGCTGTCGGTTCTTCAGTGTCTAACGCCTTTGTTCCTGTTTCACCATCTTATGCTGTGAATCCCTTTTGAATTTGTCGTTTTGTATTCTTTCAAAATCGTATATCTTTACTGTTAGATGCACATTTTTTTGATAAGCTTAGGACAAAGAAGTTATAGTTGAGAGGCCCTACCAACTGTTACTGATTGCATGTCTAGATTATCCTCTTTTTTCTTCTTAGGAAGCTTCTAAATAGTGTAGGGATTCCGTTGTAAATTTTGTCTCCTCTTGCTTGAGTAAACAAAACTGCGAAACTAAATTCAAAGGTAGATGCTTAACGAGGTGTGCTAACTGTTTATGCTATTTCACTACGTTACTAGATGGCCCCAAAACAGAAAATTAGAATCAAGCTGAAGTCATACTGGGTGCCTTTGATAGAGGACTCCTGCAAACAGATCATGGATGTAGCAAGGACTACAAATGCAAAGACCATGGGACCTGTTCCTCTGCCGACAAAGAAGCGGATCTACTGTCTTCTCAAATCCCCTCATGTCCACAAAGACGCGCGTTTCCACTTTGAGATCCGGACTCACCAGCGGCTTATCGACATTCTCTACCCAACTGCCCAGACTATAGACTCTTTGATGCAGCTTGACCTCCCTGCTGGCGTTGATGTCAATGTCAAACTGTAAAGTTACAGACAACTAATCTTATGTAATAATTTTTTCCCTCGTGGCTTGGTGCAGTGTAGCTAGTTGATGCAATTTAGAGATGTTATCATTCGTAATAGTAGAGTGACTGAGAGGCGTTTTTCTTCACCTTCAGGCCTTCCTCCCATGTTATTGAAGCTCTCTCCTTATTGTTAATACAGTAAAGTGCATATAGCATTACCCTAACAATATTGACTTCGTTGTTGCTTTGCAGTGAATGGACCCATATTCGATGTCATTTCATACAAATGTACAAATACAAGAAATAATCAAATGAACTGTGAGATCCAAATGTCAAGTCAGAGTGGCAAAGACATTTACCTCAAACATATCACATTTAAAAAAAAAATCTTCTACAGTATACACACCGGAAGAAATGCTCTGTACTCTTCTAGTTCACATTCATTTGCAATTTCATGCACGGAACACTTCCTCTAGAAGAAAAACAACCTCTGTTCTGTCAAGAATATTAAATGCATTTGCATGATCAGTTTCCATTGAAGGAGAAGAAATAAACTTAAATTTGATTTTCGAAACCCAAAACTTTGGACATGGAATTCATAATTCAGAAAAAAAAAAGACTTCTAACTCATTTTGGATACACCAATTGGTTTAATTTATCTCGACAATATCACATGTATTTAAGGTATTTGAAGGTAATCTAGTGAAATTTTTAAGTGTATTTTTTAAAACTTTTAAGGGGTGGGGAAATTAAGGGGGGCCATGCACTCTTCCAAGTCCTAATAGACAATATGCATGTAGCGATGTATTAATTGAGTGAAATAACTTTAAAAATCACTAGAGGGAATCTTTGGGAAAGGAGATAGGGCCCATAGCTGCCTCTATGATGTCTTCCATGTATAGAAATATGAAGTTAGATATAAATGTGCTTCTTACCTACCTTGCAAAAAGAGAAAAAAAGGAAAATATACAGAAAAAAATATCTAAGATTCTAAAACAAGACCTCTTTCAATTTCTTTGTATACTAAGCAAAAATGCGGCGTGGAATGCTCCTCCATAATTTTTGACCCTGTAACATGTCCCCTACTGTGCAAACTTGATCTTACACTGTGAACTGAACCCTCCATGCGAATCTTTGATGAACCTTAAACCACTAACTTGACCCTCCGCTGTCACCTCTTTCAATTTAGTGGTATTTGGCAAGTCGGTCTTTCTTCGTCCTTTCCCATAATACTCTACTTTTTCTTCTCTGTTTGTGTCCACAAATTAATATTTCTCCAAAATAGAAAAAAAGGGTGGAAAGACGAAAGAAATTTTTTGGTTTATTTTGGACGTGTATTGAAATGATCAAATAAAGAAAATGGTCATCACTCATCGGTGCGGACATAAGATTATACTGCTCACAACTTCATTTGATCGATTTATCTGTTGATTTTCTTTCTCTGCATCGTTGTTTTTCCCCTTCTGAATGCGCGAAAGACGAAAATTCGAGAGGCAAAGCTGTTATGCTTTCACTTCATTTGATGAGGGAGTATTGGCAGAGAGCAAGGAGTTGGTTTCATGGAGTTTAATAATCCTCGGTTTGTGACTCTGCTGCAAATGATCGTTAAACAGCTCGTCTCCTGGGGATTCATCTTTGTCTGGACAGAAAATCATTTGTTACTGTAAGTGTCGGTAAGGAGAATGAGTTCATCTACTTTGTCATCCTCCGCCCCATCTCCATTATCTTTGTTTGATATAAGAAGCCGAGTCACGGTAAAGCTCAGGTACTCAAACTACCTGCAATGGAAAACCCAGTTCCTCCCTTTCCTGGAAAGCCAAAACTTGGTCGGATTTGTAGATGGGTCTGTCATGGTTCCTCCTGTGTCCGTCCAGGATGAAACTGGCTCAGATATGTGTAATCCAGATCATCTGAAATGGTTCCAGATTGACCGGATGATAATGAGCTGGATCACTGCAACTCTTACGGAAGAGAGTCTTTCCCATGTGGTTGATCTTAAAACAGCTCACGAAGCATGGAAGAAGCTGGAGGATGTCTACACGCAGCAACACAGAGGAAAGGTAACACAAAACTCTGTTTCGTCGTTTATTTGTCTGGAATCTGCTATTTGTAGTAAAGATGCTACAACAAAGAGCAGGAGTGTGGTGAAATTTCAGGTGTTGCTTTTTTCATTTATCTTTTTTTCTTTTCTTTTGCTGAATGGATTTTGAGTTTGCATAAGCTAATAAGGGAAGGATTCTTCAAGAGAACAGATTTGTGTTGAGGTAGCTCCAATTATTAGTCTTTTTGGGTTTTATATATTTCTGATTCCACTTTTTCACCAATACCCTAGTGGGGAAGGAGAAGGGCAAGACCAGAAGGATGATGAACAGAGAAACAGACAAAACGGCATGGAAGGATTCTGTAAGAAGAAAACTACATTCCTTAAATGACATTGGTCCACTGAGAACAACACCCACAATTGTTCGAGTTCCTACTCCAATTCGCAGATATAACAATGCTGCCTATGAGCCCCAAATAGTCTCAATTGGCCCTTATCGCCGAGGGAAGAAGGCGGTGCATGCAATGGAAAAGTACAAATGGCAGTATCTCTATGATTTTCTCTCTGGGAAGGGAGTGAGCTTAGACGAGTTCCTTGATGAAATGCAGAGGAAAGATCATTCTCTCCCACCAGACAAACTTGCCATGGATTTCTTGCAGCATGTGGCTGATTATGGGATCACTGAGTCAGCTCCTGTATGCATGGAGTCAACCCATCAGTTTGTCCATTTGCTGCGCAAAAATTACCTCTTCCCACCTCTTCCTCCTCAGCATTCCACTCTGAGTCACTACTCTTTGCTTCCCAAGGTGAAGAATATTCTTCTTTCCACTTGTTCGCCTCGCCCCCTAATTAGCAAGCCGGAGTCCTCAAATGATCAACCATCTCAACCTTCACAATCCTCATTATCCCTTTGGACCATCCCGACCATTCAACGCTTGCAGGAGGCAGGGGTCAAGTTCAGGAAAGGAGAGGGACCAAGTTTCTTGGACATCAAATTTAAGAAAGGAGTTATGGAGATCCCATATGTCGTAATTGATGAATCCACCCATACATTCCTTCAAAACATGATTGCTTATGAACAGATCCATGGTCTCGAAAGACCCTGTTTCACTCTTTATGCCACTCTCATGGATAATTTGATCAACACAGCCAAGGATGTGGAAGAACTAACATACAATGGGATAATTGACAACTCATTGGGGAGTCACGAGGAGGTGACAGTGCTTTTCAACAAGATTGGGAAGGAAATTATTGTCCCTTGGGATGACCACCACAAGAAACTAGTGGAAGAGGTAAATCGGTACTGCAGTTCTAAACCACACATGTGGAGGGCAAAGCTGGCCCATGATTATTTCAGCAATCCATGGCAATCTTTTCATTAATTGGAGCCCTTTTGGTGCTTATCTTCACTTTCCTACAGACCTTGGTTTCCTATCTTTCTTATGTGCATCCTCCCTCTTCCTCTTCCTCTTAAATTACTGTGTTTTGTGTGTTCTGGTGATTTCTTTCTACCATGCAGCATTCCACTTTCTCCGTTTGTACTTCTTTTCTCGTCATAAACATCTGTATCTTTGAAAAATCTGCATTGAAATGTATCAAAATTAAAATATAATAATTTCCTACCCATTTACCCATTTTCTCATCAGATGTTTGAAAACAAGTTTTAACAACATTGACTTCGTTGTTGCTTTGCAGTGAACCGACACTTAATTTGATGTCATTTCATAGAAAAGTACAAATTAGTCAAATGAACTGTGAGATCAAAACGTCAAGTCTGAGTAGCAAAGACATTTATCTCAAATATTTCACATTTTTTTTCACAAATCTTCTATAGTATACACAGCGGAAGAAATGCTCTGAACTCTAGTTCACATTCATTTTCAATTTCATGCACGGAAACACTTCCTATAGCAGAAAAACATCCCCTGTTCTGTCATGAATATTAAAAGCATTTGCAAATCCAGTTTCCATTAAAGGAGAGAAAATGAACTTGAATTTTAGGAAGACAACTTATGCTTAAAGATTACTTTCCCTTAAAAGCATGACCTTTGCTCTTAGTTTCAAATTAGATTCACTAATTACCATATATCAACATTAAACACGATCACATCCGTAGACCTTAACATTATTATCATACAAATAATATGCAAGAGTACACTTGATACACTTCAATAAAATGCATCTATTATTACTCCCAGCCTCAAGTGAATAACAACAGCTCCTTCTAAGGTCATATAAGACGAATATGATCAATGTCGATCTTATAGAACCAGGAGCAGCTTCCACAGGTATGCCCACCACAGTAAACGAACTCTTCAAGGAACTGGAGCTTCTCCATGACCTCCTGCTTAAGTTTCTTGGCTCCTCTCTCCTGAAGCACCCTGGCAGTGAAGTTGTTCATATCACTGTCACCCCCACAAATGGCATGCCTGAGATTCACTTTCTTCAGATTTTTCAACCCATGGAGGATGGTGTCCAAGGCGGACTCGGAGAAGAAAGAGGTTCTGAGATCAAGGCTTTCGATTCCAGGCAAGTTGGAGACGATGGCTTGAGCTTGGGGTTTCTCGATCATCCCGTAGAGACCAAAGCGGGTGAGATTGTTGCAGTGGCGGCCCAGGAGCCGGATGCAGTCCTCGGCGGTGGCTCTCGATGCAGTTGCTTCGAAGGAGGTGAGGTTCTTCCAGAATGGAAGAATTTTGGCTAGGAGGGAAGGGGAGAAGTTGTGGATGGAGACCTGGGACAGTTGCAGACTTTGCAGAGAAGTAGACCTGTTGATATATATAGGAATATATAAATGATAGAGATTGGTAAAACTAAGAAATACTAGTAGAAATTATAATCCTGGAGCAAAGAGATTAGACTTCTAGCTCATGTTGCATGCACCTTGGACCCAACTCTATAATATATTTTCGAAACCCAGAACTTCAAACGTAGAAATCATATAAAAAAAAGATTGGAATTGTAACTCATGTTGGATATACCTTGGACAAAATTCTACAATTTATTTTCGAAACCCAAAACTTCAAACGAAGAAATCATTTTCAGAAATAAAAGTGGTCATCAACAAACGGGATCATCCTGATTTTATTAGTTGGAAAGATCTTCCTATATTACTCATTTTGGGATAAACTTTTCACTCAAAGTAACAATATTATAGTGAAAGCGAAAGATAGATTGTTCGATCATAATTCACGAAGAATCGACTATTATGAGCAAGTAGAGGAGAAGAGTTTGATGAAGACGCAGAGGGAGAAACTTATTGAATATCAAACTGCAGATTCATTTACTAACCTCTGTGCGATGGCTATAATAATGTCTTCAGGAAGTATTACATCATCAGGAAACTGGACAATATCGAAGTTGGCCGACGTCTCGGTGATCAGGGCAATCCTGAGAAGATTGATGTAAATGTCGGTCTCGTTTGGGGGGAGCTTGTCAAGAAAGCGAAGATCAAGTTTGGTTCCTGCAGGTAGGAAGAACCGAGTTTTGGCAGCGGCCATTCTCCAGTCCTGGCATGCATGACAGGCTCCAAGGAGCAGGTCCGAGAGGTTGAGTTTGTTGAATATGTCCACGAGAAGGTTGGAATGCAATTGACTCCATTGAGGAGTAGTACTAGTACTACTACACTCTGTCTTCTTCCCTTTCTTCATCTCACGGGGTGAGGCAATTACAGGAGAACAGAAACAATATTAACGAAGACTAGTGCTGCAGCAAATTAAAGTGCAGGTGCATGGGAGTATGTATTACAGGAGAGGCCTACGTACGTGTATATATAGATCTGGAACTGTTAACTGTATAACATGGCTTTTCAGATTTTCTTCCCATTCATGACGCTTGATTCAAATGGGTCTCTGCTGTGAAATGGTGTCATTTGTTGATTTAGTGAAAAAAACTTCGTATTTGATAACTGCCATGGCGGCTGTTCAGAAGCCAGTGGGTACGTCTCAGTTCATCTTATGTATGCGTCTCCTGGAGTTTGAAAGATCGATGTCCTTTCTCCACGAGACAGTCGAGAAGTTCAGCCAAAAGCTCTGTTGAGATTGTTGGAAAGAGAGAGTTGAGGATAGGCTTTTAAATATTAAAGCTCATAGATTTTATCATGGAAAAACGGAAACACTGTTTCTTAGTCTGGGGAAGAAACTACTTTAGAAAATAGAAGGCTTTTTTATTGTTATTTTTATAAATTCTTGAAGAAATGACGATAATGTTTTCCTTATAAAAAGAACATAGACTTTGTGGAGTAAGGTTGCATAAAAAATTTGTGGATGTGGGATATGTTATGCATGAATCTGTGTGCTTACAACCAAACAAGCAAGCTTCTGTCGTTTAAATATCAGAAGAAGTAATTGGTACACTAATGACGATGAATACAATAAGTGGT